>JAVSBS010004953.1:33232-59828 GCA_033124195.1 Coracias cyanogaster | reverse complement strand
CCCTTCCTCTTGAAAGCAACAAATTTCACTGAATGTACACCCAAAAGGTTTGGTTCTCCAACTCCCCTCTCAGGAATTTTGCCATTGGCATGCCAAACCAGCCTCAGAGAGTGCCTCCAGGGCAAGTTAAATCAACCTAAGCCCTTCCCCCTCATTCCTGGCTGTGTGTTCCTAGCCTTGCTCGTCCAGAAAGCTGAACTAGCCAAGAAGTAAGAACTTTTCTCATAGGATGAGTTTTCATCACCTCCCTGAAACAACTTGTTATGCAGCCACATGAGCACCACGGCCCACACAGGGTAGGAGGAGAGGACAGGGTCTCAGCAGCCCCAGTCTATAGCCTGAGATGTTCTGGATGTGCATATTCAGCATCTTTAGCTTCTTAACACTTTAAAAAATGAAGTCGTAATCCATCTCAAAGAAAATTTTCTCTGTGGTTGCAATACACAATTCATCAGATAACTGATCACTGCTCATACACATTAATTATTCTGAGACTGTTCTCAAAAAGCAAGCACATTTATGGGCTAGTTGTCTCATGAAGCTTGTATGAAATCTCTACAAATGCAAAACACATACTCAACTCAAAGTTGAGTCAAAGTTGACTTAGTTTTGCAGAAGAACCTAATTTCTTTGGCCATAACAAATTTAACGTGGTTCCAGGCCAGCTTTCTTTGTGCCTCAGCTCTATGCACAGTGATCTTTTCATAGCACAGCAGCTGCCATGCTGACACGTGCAATACCCTTGCACCAAAATGACTATCTGTCCTACTAAAATGCTCTGATTGGCTCTGATTTGCTGTGAAATGTACATTGAGTTTTGATGACATAAGATTTTATTGTGATCCTGATGGACTGTGTTGATTGTTTTGTTTTTTACAGAGGTGAAATCTCAAACAGAAATACTATTCTGAACCTCAGATAGATAATAGCAAAAGATCTGTAGTGAGATGTTTTATCTGACATAACTGAAGGCTGGAAAAATATGGTTTTAGAAGTGTTCAGATCTTCCCACTGCATATCATCTAACTCAAATGAATACTGTTATTGCTAACATAATGCATTTTTTAACAACAAATCCTTCTCCCAGGCATATAAATTACTGCCTGCACAGTTTTGTTTTTATTTTAGTGATCCAAACAGTTTCCAAAATAAGAAGAAATCTGAAAACAGAGTGCTTCTGTTTAATACTGTAGGACATTTTCTTATGCAGCTGCTAAAATAATGGCAAATATTATCCCTGTCCATGAAGATAAAGTTTCTGGACCTAACACTGCTTTAACTGTCAATGCTTTAACCACGAATGTATTTGGTATGAGTGGGGAAAGGAGAATGCCAGAGCAACAGGACCAGAGACAGAGGGCACGAGGCCTTTCAGAGGGCAGGCATTAAGCATTTTAATGTAACCTAGCTGAGGAAAGGGAAATCTTCACCGAGCAACAAAAATTTTTACAAAGTTCAACCTTGCCGAATTAAATTACTGCTGTGCTTCATTTTATGTGGCTGTACAAAGTTTACAAGGATGTTTTAAGGTACCCTGTTCTTTATTTCCTGTGGCTGTGAATGCCAGTTCAAGAACCAGAAAGCAAAAAAAAAAATCTTGGTAATTTTGCCTAAGAAAAGTGCTTTTCATCCAGCATGCCACTAGAGATGAGTTTATTCTTTTCTACTGTATTTTAATAGTACAGAGGCAAGGGTACAGCCATGAGGAGTTTTTCTTACAGTTCATATATTTAAAAAAATTTGCTAAAAATCTTCAAAGGCAGATGCCTAAACGAAAAGCATCTAATGCCACATGGAGTTACTCCTACAAAGCTGGAGATCTTTGACAGGTCCAGCTAAAAGGATGTAGCCTTCTCACTGTTCAGCAGTGCTTTGGAAAAAACAAGAGCCTAATGAAGCATCTACCTTCTGTCCAAGAAACGATGGCACTGTGTTGCACAGCCCCTTGGACGATCACAAGCCTGCTCCTTGCTTTACAGCCCTAATGCCAACTTCTGAAGTCCTTATTCAGTATGTTTCTGAAACTCTCCCACTGAAACAGGCCACTCATTTCTCTCTCCAGGGTAAGAATTTGTGTTGCATGTAACCTGTGTTAGTCTCTTTTTCTGCACGTTTGAAGCAAGGCCAGGTGAGTGGAAAGAAAGTGCTTATCCTTACCAGATCCATTTACAGCACTGGAAGATTAGTATTTTAGCATCTAAGCTATTTTCCAAGCCCTAAAGAAGGATTTCTGTGTTGGAGGCCCTGTTTGCTTCCTTTATATCCTTAGGCCATGATAGCTACAACAGCAGTATTACTACAGCATAGTAAGTATATAATGTACAACACGAACATAGCACATTCATACAGAACAACTAATTTGAAATTACATTTCTGTCTTTTGGGTATGTTTTTTTAGGTTTCTCTTTCTTTTGACTAAGGAGAGAGCATGTTCCTACCTTCTCTCATGCTCTGACACTTGCATTCACATGGGACTGAAGGGAGGCACTTTGGGAAGTATACATTAGGTCTGGATAGACTGTTTATTAATACAATTCTTCAAGGCCTGTGTGTAGGGAAAGTATTTACGGAAATTCAACAGCCAACATCTTACACCTAGACACCCAAAATCAGGTATCTGTGGTCATATTTACTTACATATTTCTGAGATTTCTTGCAAGTTTGGAAGGTCTGAAAGGACAAAGCTACAGCTTTGAACAAGTGAGTAAGCCGCCTGCAAAGCCTTGCCCTAGAGCAGAGGAGGGAATAGGCCTTCTCATCCCGAGCAGAAGGCCACCAGACGGCTCCTAAGCCCTGCCCTGACCCCCTTCTCTTCCCTCTTCATCAGGGGAAGAGCTCTGCCCTGTGCACAGGGAAGGAGGGGAGATCATCATCAACCCCTGTGGTAAGGGACCAGAGGGCACTAGGGGAGTTTTTGTCACCACTCAGGTGTAGAGTGTTGTGTCTGAGTTGTCTCCGTCTCTCAGATACACATGCACAGGTTTCACCACATCTTTCATCTTCTTTGTCTTTTATCTGATGAGATGAATCCAGTCTGAAAAATGTGTGGGTTGGGGTTGCACTGAGGCTAACATAGGTTTCAGCTTCTGAGAAGTCAAGACAAGGACAGAGAGACTTAATCTGTATCCACACAATTCACATGCATCCACATGGTATGACACAGTATGCTGACATAAAATGTCAACATTTAGCTATTCCATTTATAAGGAAAAGTAAATCTCTTTCAAACACACACACACACACCAAAAATCTTCCTTACAAGCTTTTGGTTTCTTTTTATGATTCAATTAAGGAAGTGATTAAGTATATTTTCTTTCCTTTCTCTCTTCCTTCTCAAGTAATGTTCTTATTACCAGTGTTTCTCATCATTAGAGCAGACATGAAGGAAGCACTGTGAATAACCAGAAGTGAATTTGGACTCCAGGACACACTTTACCCCAGGCTTTTAGCATGCAATATAGTTTCCTAGGAGGCAGCTTTGATGCCACTGTTCTTTCCCCAAAGACATCCCTCGTTACTGAATGCTACATGTTGCCCTGATGGTCTGGAAGAAACATTTCATTAACTACAATATCACTATAGATTGCATCTAGTTGCCATAGAAACTTTAGAGAAGAAGCTTGGGTTTAACCCTTGGAATGGACTGATATGTTCATTCTTATAGCATTATAACTTAAAAAGACACCATGTCTTTCATTGGCCTTTATCTTTCAGTATAAAAACTGACAGCTGCTGATAATTCATACAGGGTTGATGGCTGTGAAATATTTTTGTTACAATATCTACTAGTTAACTGGGACACTGTAGGGAGGGACCAAAGTTGCTGTTGACTTCACTGCAACTGTGATTTCCACCTCAGCCATTCAAAGTCAACGGCTGCTGTAAAACTGACATGGAAAATTCCTTTTACTGGTATGTTCTGGTGGAAGAGAGAATGAGCCAGCAAATGTGAGTGCTGGTGATGGCTTTGCCATAAATTCTGTCAGTCACAATTTGTTTCTCAAATGGGCATAAGGACACTGCATATTTCTGAGGTGCTTAGAGATCCCCAGGTTGAGCATGACTGCTTATGGACACTTGCTTGTTCTCTTCACTCACTCAAAGATGCCTAGGATATTTTTTTCAAATAAAGATAACCCGTCAGCCCAAGACTATAGATTAATCCATATCAGACTACTACCAGGCTTTGCAGCTCACTAGGCAGCAGTACTGCTACTAAAATGGTGTTTTCTTTTAATTGAGACTCCTTCCTAATGTGATGGAAAGACCAAACTTCATAGTGTTTTCACACTGAAGTAAGGCACTGCTGTGCTCCAGATCACGCCACTTTATCTGATAGCTAAGTAGCTCTCTCAGTGAAGATGCATCAGCTCTTTCTGGAAATGGAGCCACAATCCCATATCTGTCTGCACATTGGACTTGAGCAACAAAGCATTTTTTCTTTACTGTTCAGTTCAGTAGAAAGAAAAGCCTGCAGATTATGGCACTTCCCATTCACATAAGCGTAAGGGTAAATTGTGCAGTGGATGCTATGCTATTATCAGTCAATAAAGAGTTTCTTCTGCCTTGTCAGGCTACATAAAAATGCGAAAAGCCTAGTCTCCGAAAGGTCTCAAGTTCTCCATCTTCCTTTTTCTTGTGTTCTCATTTCCTCACTTACTAGAAATACATCAACATCAACAAATGATAGTTTAAGGTTACAGCAGTGGAAGGGTCTGGCTTCCTCGCCTGCCAACATTCTTTGCAGGGTGGCTTCTGCACACTAGCACTTTTGTTCTTTTTGCTACAAGCTCCTTTCAGTTTGTAAAACTCAGCCTCTAGTTACAGCTGGTTTTGTTCCGAAAGAAAAACTGGAGGGGGGGGGGTGTGTGTGGGGATGAGAGAGCTTGTGCCCATGCAGTTTTGTGACTATTCCATGGCAGGGTTGTGGTGGGGGGTTATATTTAACTTGGTAACAGAGGTTTTGTTATTAAGATCCTCTTAACTACATTGCACAGCTCTTACTCATGTTGGTGGACCAAGTAGTGCCACTGAAGTCAATGAGTCTGTGGTGCTTTATTATTTCAAATCACATAATGATCACTGTAATAGGAATGATCATAATGAAACACTTTCATTGGGAAGTCAATGGGTCTATTTGTGCAAATGTTCACAAGCATGAATGAGAATTGCACAATTTAGCCCAATATGTACTATTTTCTGACAAGTTCAGTATCTTTTCTTGATAAAAACTCCATGAATAATACTGTCTCACATGTGTAAACTGCACAATGAACCTGGTTCTGCTTGGAATATCTAATTTGTCTCAGTGGCATTGCTCCAGAGGAATGTATTTAACTCTTTGGAGCCATGGATTAGGACAAATTTTATGCTTTTAGCTGATTGACTAGGGATGACTCAAAAAGAGGATTTTCTGTCCTTGAGAAGCACTGGCTTTAAATAGCATATTTCATTTGAAATGTCTCATAGCTGAAATAGTGCCTTAAAATGGTGCACCTATGGAAATTCACATGAAGGAAATAAGATTCAGTAAGAGAATTCTTATTAGAGGACAACTATATGACTCGAAATAATGAGATACCACAGTGAAAACTGTCCAGTGAATACAGAACTCATTAGCAAGTAGTTTCATATTTAATTAGCATTCAGTGTTTTGAAATAGGAAGACAGCCTGCTACCCAGTTATACATTCAAATTTAGAATTACAAACATCAGTAGACCCAATAAGCTATCCTATTGAAGGTAGTCCCAGCAGCACACCTAAGTAAAAGATTTAACTTGGCTGGGACAGCAAAACTGTAAACAGAGAGCTGCTTATCAAACATCCTGTTCTTGCACCAGACGTAGGCAGATTCTTAGGTTAGACAGACATGCACCTCACTTTTCTGACAGCGTTTGCCATTGCACATTGGATAATTCAAAGCTGTATTTCCTTTCTCCTTTTCTACTGGCAGCTAAATTTCATTCTTATCTCTCTTACTTGCTCCTAAACTGACCCAGCTTCAACAGAAACTCATAGTTGCCAAAGGGAAGCATGAATCATTGCAACAGACTTCAAGCTTTATGCAAATAACCACCTGAAGGGGACTGGTGCAGCTTCACACTGGACCTGGCTGGAATGGGAGTGCAAGACCCAGGGGCTGAGACCAAGAGGAGCAAGCCCTTCCACTCCAGTTAAGGGGATTCCTTTTTTTGCTGCTGTGTGGCATACAGTAGCCTTGTTTGCTGTGGAAGGATAGCAGCATCAATCTGTACAGAAAAACATAGCATTATTTCTCATCTCTGACTGCAGGTAGTCCTTGTAAAGAGGTTCAAAAAGCATGAGGAAACCACACTGCTTCTTTCACAGAATGAGACACAATATAATTCTTTGTCTGGCTGCCGTGTGTCTGAGTTACTCTGGACATATCTGGATGTGGGAGGACTACTTAGGCTATTTTCATGGGTGTCTGGTATCCTGGTCGGAGCAGATAAGAACTAAACATGATCAGGTTGATTCTAAGTGTGTGCACAGTGAGCCTGACATATCCAGGAGTTGGATTTATGCCACCTGAATGGTATAGTGCATGCACGCAAAGATTTTCCTTGTGGAAATCCTGGACAGAAGTATGAGACCTCTGCATTTTGGGAACAGGCAAGTTTAGCAGTGTAAAACTTTTAATATTAAAAAAAAAAGTGAGAATAGTTCAATGGTCAGTGGATACCGAAGATAATTACCTCAGTTTTTGTTAATACTAATTGATTCAAATGCAAAAGTGTTCCCTAAACTGATGAAAGTCTATCCCATTATCCCACTGTGTTATCATAGTGGGACAGGGCAGAAAGGAAAAGCACGGATGTGACCTCTCCCATGCTCATCCGTCCTTACAAATTGACTGACCAACCATGGAGCGAGCAGTCTTGCAATCAGGTAACTCTCAGTCTCAGGATCTCTCATACTGCTCCCTCTGGCTCAGGAGTTCTCCAATTAGTCTGTGACTTGAGTCTCACAGAAAAATTGCTGCATAGTTCAGATTCTCAGTATATGGTTCAGATTCTCAAGAACTGAGTGTCATATTAATGATCAGATTATTCTGTCCTTGTACTTTCAAGATGCAGCAGAAACATCTAAGAGAAAAATCTGATCTTCTGATCTGAAAAGTCCCTAAATCCTCACACTCAGTAGGATGTACCTTTAATACCAGTCAGGATTTGTGATCTTAGAAATTTGTTGTCTGCCACAACACTAAAACTTTGTGTACTTAAATTATCTAACAGATGTATTTCCACAGCAATCCTACCTGCAGACATCCTGCCATATGAGAGACCAGAGAGAGACCAGATGTCAGTTCAACATCAGGAGTATCTCTGAGCCTCAGAAGAGCAAATAGTTCTTACACAAAAAAGGAAGAACATCTGTCTAAACAATCTTATAAAAACAATAGTGTTCTAGAAAAAGTAACCTAAAAGCATGTAGCAACACTTACTGCATTTACAGAGTATAATAGGCTACTATTTTTCAAGTTACTACTATTTTTTTTTAAATCTGCACCTTTTGAACAATGCTGAGGCATCTTCCCACAGAGTCAATGCTCATATTTATTAAAGCTTGGTACCCTAAATTGGTATCACCCAAAATCAAGCCATTTGTGAAAATCAATGCCTTCTAGTATTTTTTTTCCTTCAGGGTAAGATTCTTTTTATGTACATGTGTATTGAACTTAATTTTTATAATAAATTGATAGTTACCTCTGAGATATGACCAAGAGCTCATGTATGGATAATGTTTTAATTGAATTTAATTTAAGTTCAAAAACAATATATACACTACTGATACCGAACAGTGTAGATGTCTGTGTTAGATGGTGGGGGTCTTGACTTTGTATAGATTTGCAGATGTGTGCTGTACAACAGAAGGTACTCAGATCTGTGCTCCAATATCCCTTGCAAAATGGGGTTAGGTTTAACTACAGATACTCACTGAGGTGCATGAAGACGAGAGTAGAAATGGAAGCCATCCATACAAACTGAGTGCTTTAGGACTAAGATCATATTCATGATGTTAAATTAAGTTTGTGAGGTTTCTTCATTCAGGATATCCCCAAGTATGGAAGAGATATCTTCATCTCACCTCATCTCTCTTTGACAGAGTTAGGAGTCTGAGCAAGTCTCTCAAAAAGGAATGCTAAAGGAATTGGTAACAAATATTAAGGGAGTGTAAATTCCTGAAAAGTTGAAATGGCTGTTTACTTTCTTAGAAATTGAAAAATAGTTAAAATTGAGTCCTCTTTCATTTGCCTTTTGTTAAATGCTCCTCTTATTGACTGATTTGCACAGCATAGACACCCAACAGTTAGTAAGCAAATGGTTAAAGGATTAGAAACATACAGCCCTCATCTTGCCAGCCTTATTGACAAGTTCTCAAACAAGCAAGACCTTGTAGAGCTGCTTAAGCAAACAAAAAGCCTTAATTATCTATAGAGGCTGAGACATGACTTAACTGCACTTGCCAGATTGCAAACAGTACTGCACAGAGGAAATATATAGGGGTTTAATTCCTAAAGGTGAATTAGTTTCAAAATTATAAGCATCTGTCTGCCTAGTGAGTCCTGGTCCCAAGCCCACAGTTTCATGTTTTATAGAAATAGATGCTTAAGAATGGGGTTCACAGATATCGATTGACAAACCAGGCAACAACCTAAGCTTTCTAGCAAGAAACACTAGCACAAAGGCTGGAGCTTGAGTTCTTAAGGACTTTGCTGCCACTTTCTAGACTGCCATAAAGATTCACAGTTGCATCCTCTTCCACATATCAGTGTCCATATCACATTACTCCTGTCTTGCAAAACAGAGCATAAAACTACTCAGAGTGTGGCAGGCCCTCTGGCACTTCACAGCCCGGCTGACTCTCATGAGCAGTCAGCAATTCAGGGGGACCCACCAGGGCAAGGGAGAGCCCCTGCTTTTCCCTCTTCCCTCCACCACACATTCTTCATATCAAGCTCTGCCCAAACAGTAGACTGAGGAGGGAACAAAAATCAGATTAAAAAAAAAAACTATTCTGAGAAAGCAGGAGTAGCCTTCCAACTACATTCTGACCTTGCTACCACCTACGCTACCTCGTTCCTTTTCAAAGCCTTCCCTGGCCATTTAGTACCACCACTTCCTGCTGCTAGAGGAAACTGAATGAAAGAGTCTGGATGAAACACAAATATTTGTTAGGGCCAAGAGCTTAAGAGCACAGTCTAAGCCTTGGTAAGGACATATCCTGGGAAAACCTGGGCTTCAGTTTCTCCTCCAGAGGGGATGCTAGTACTGATATGCAGCAAAGCAATGTTCAATGCAAAGTTCAACAGGTCTTTCTCGGACTACAGACATATACTTTACAATCACTTCTTTGCAAGCCAAAAGAAACCACCAAAAATTAATGGACAGGTCCATAAACATCATAAAGTTAACTAATGTGCTTGAAATGTTGCATTGAAACCCTGTCAGAGATGAACAATAGCCACTGGCAGTCTCTTTGGAGCTTTTCACTTCAGTGAGAACAGCCCACCCTGACTGCACTTCCAGGCTGACATGCCGTGACAGAGATTCTTTTCCAAATATATCCTTGCTTTTTCACTTTCCCTGCTCAAAGCAGCACACCTCCTTGGTTGGAAACTAACAGGGGACAGTCATACTTGAACTGCTGGCTAGCAGCATCATGCAGGAGACCCCAAGTGAGGCCCCAAAAGTGCTCATCAGATGAGCAACCGCTTCTGGGGGGGAGCAGGGAAGAACCTTCTTTGTTCCTCTTTCTTTATGATTAGGTTGAAATAACCCAGTAAAATATCTACAAAGGTGAATCTTGCTTGACCAGAGGGGCAGATATTTACTCACAGCGTTAGATGCTTCTCCCTTCATTGTAGGGCAAACAACCATTACCAATCTTGCTAAATGATGAAATTTCCTGTTCTGGTTAGTACTACAGTTCAGGTTTTAAATTGTCCCCCAGCTGAACATTTTCCTGGTTTAACTGCCAGGCTTTGGAAAGAGGCCTAGCACCCAGGCCCTGACAGGAGTGCAGCTATGCAATACCCAGCTGGCTGCTGTCCCAAAGCAGTTAGAGCAGCCACTGACTAGAGAGAGATTTACACCGCCATGGGCTGAAATACTTGTAGTTTCTCTTGCAGAGCTCTGCCATCCCCTGCTACTGTAACTCGCACTTCCCAAGTGACTGCGCAGAACAACTTGCTGGGTTTTTTTTGCATTGCATTGACCCTGGAAGTCTTGCCAAGCCTTGGGAGAGCTGGATGGGCAGCTGGCTGCTGTGTCAGTCTGCGAATGCTGCTAGAGGGCTTGACGATGCTGAGATCTGCCCTGCATGCAGCCTTGCTCCATGCTGGCTGAAAAATCTTTGAAGCTGAGTTTCTTCATAAGGAAGGGTGGTAGAGAGCTACAGCTTCTGATTTTCTTTGGTTTAAACAAAGTATTTACACTATTACTAATGCATACGCTTCACTTGTTAAGTTAATCTACGTTCAGAAAAAAGTATTTCACTTCTTATTAGCATCAATGTGATGGCTAATGTGCACTCATTCCACTTGATTATGACGATGCTATAAAGGCCCTGTTATTCTTTTTGTATTGTCCCTTCACAGACCAGGGCTCAATTCTATTCCCAGCTCATCTCATTACTGCTATTTTATTCTTAAGTTAAGCTTGAGGTAATTATTAGCCCCTCTCTTTTATTTTTGACAAATGCTCAGTAATTCAGTCTCCTCTGGATTGTTTTGCCTCTCCTGGGATAGAAGGGGCGGCAGAGAGAATCAGTCATTCACGTGAAAAGGCTGTAGCAGGCTCAGAGTATTCCTCTGAAGTGCCTACACGGCCATTACACCAATATTACCCGTGTCCCGTCATCACGCCACGCCATTTCCCACTCACCCCCTGCGCTTCCTCTGGAGTTCTCAGGGAGCTACTGGTGTCCCAGTGCAGCAAAATGTCTTGTGTAGACTATGCTGAGTACAGATCCTAGGTGTAAAACTCGGATCCTAGTGATGGAAACCCTCTCATCAGTTTATGAGCAGACTTGCACTGGTTTACGCAAGGTTATGACAGCAATCAATCAGGTACCATGGTGGCTGCCATTGTTCTAGGGCCCAGACAGCCTGTGCCAATTTCCCAGAGCTGGTTTTACCAAAGAAGCTGCTTGATCTCTGTCACAGTGGTAGGGTAAAAAGAGTTAATGTAAAGTGACTGAAGCCAGAAGCAACTCTGGACTACACATTGGTATTTAAAACCCAGGACTGAGACCAGAGCCTCACACTACACCTGTTGTTCAGCCACACAACAAACCCATTTGTCTAGGCCAGGATGCCTTTTCTCCAATGGGCAAGGAAGTCTTTCAGCTCTCAGAGGGCTAGAGGCTTATTAAGAGAGGCTGACCTTCGTCTTCAAAGGCTGGATGAACGGAAAAGTACAGGGGCGTCAGTGCCAAGCTCCTCGGTTTGCTGGGGAAACAGCTGTAGCAGTTTAACAAGTAAATATGTCACAGCTGCTCCAGACAGTAAATTCCTGCTGTTTCGATGTGATGAGAAGCAGAAGATGAATGCATGAAAACTCTTTAATATATTTCACTACAAAGTTAAACCATTACCAATATGGCTTAACCTAATCTGTCTGATTTGGCACTGAAAGGGGCCAAGAGGACTCCTAACACAGTCAACCCCAACTGCTCCTCAGCTGAAGGCTGGAAACCAGTAGCTCAGAGTTCAAGGACACAAGATGTAGCTGCAGTTATTACAATGTGCCCTGAAGATTTTGAAACAGAAGCACAGCTTTGGGCTTGGATTGTTCCTTTAACCCTGTGTTGCTCAGGCAGCATGATTCAAAGGATGATGGGGATGGATGAGAGGGATTAAAATGCTCACTATGCCATGGCCCTAATCCCAGATTTATGGACACAAAAATGGCTTTAGGTTTTCCAGATTAATGTCTTTTAAAGGCCTTTGTCCAGGTGATCAATTAGCCTAAAATGTTAAAATATATCGCAAATGAAGGTTGGGTTTTTAAATGAAACCTAATGGATTTAGGCATACAAATTGTATTGAATTTAACATCTCAGGCTTTATTCAGCTAATTATCTGACCTCCAGGCAAAACATGTACATGACTGAAGTAGGCTTATGGCTACTTGCTATTTGCTGCATACATTCTTCTCTTGTGAAAAGAAACATCCAGAGATTTCTTCAAAGAACACGAAGTATGAATAAAATAGAGGATATCTTGTTCACCTTGAGTTGCCTTAATTGCTGAAGAGACTTCTGCAGAATGTTGCCAAAGACAATGGCAGGGAAGATCACATTGAGACACAAGATGTCCCAGAGAAAATGCTGACAGACGGAGACTCAAAATTTTAGAGAGAGAGCAGAAGCAAGGCAGAGGAGCGTGACTTACTATTTGTACATTACTGATTTTGAAAAGCAACTTACTAGCTTTTTTTTCCAGGCCACATTGTGCAGGCTGTTACCCTGACCCTTGGGAAGCCGGGTACATCAATGAAATGCCACTGCAAATTATGTTTTTGTCAGCCCCCAAGAACACTGCATTCTTAAAACAGGAACTGGCAGAGTTTGACACGCCGTGAGTGTGGGGGAGGGTAGAAGCAGTGTCCATAAGGGAAAGGTCTTCAGACACTAGTTCCAGGAAAGAGCCTGATAGACTGGAAGAATAGAAAGCAAAACAAAGTGCATGAGAAGAGAAAAACTCTAGGCAATGCATGCCAAGAGATGGACTTCTAATGATTAAGTACTGGCATTTTACACCACTGAAGGAAGATACTCTTCATTTTATCTCCTGGCTGCTCTCTCAGAGAAGTACCAATAGATAAAACAACATACATGCACAGAAAGGAGAAACTTGGAATATTTCTCCTTCAGCTTTGGTGCAAAGTATTCTATTCAGTGGCAGCCTAACTGCAGTACAGGACTGAAATCCATTGAGAAAAGGAAAACCTCAGTAACATTTCCAAATAAGCTTTTCCCGTGTTGGCCCAGCTCACTGTTCCTCATCAACATATAAGAGGAATAAGCAGTGTTCTACATTTTGCCTACCTGAATTTAAAATGTGCACAGACTGAATATATCCTGTATGTTCATATTTCAGCATTGTCACAACCTGCAGCTGTGTGTCTGATAAACTGTAAGTTGAATTACTTTGGGTGTATCAGGAAAACAAGGGAAGGACAGAAGGTGAAGCTGGGAGACAGAGAACAATGCCTGAAGAGGCACAGTGACCCAAATATATACATAAAATACTTTCAGGAAAATTTAAGAATATTTGGGAAGGGATGGGACAGAAGAAATGGGATAGTATCATTGAAGAAAGGGAGTGGGGACCCTTTTGTGATAGTGTTTGGCTTTCATAGAGAACAGTGATAAAAAATGTATGGTTGGGGAACTTGTGTTTCTCCCAGCTAAACGGGGTGATTAAGTATAATTAATACAGTCATTAAGACCAAATACAGCTGACTATACTGAGAAGTTATGAAAAGTAGGAGTGAATCACGCAGCAACTAGAAGACTGTTAACCTCACTCATCCTTGCACAAGCCAAAACACATGATAAATGAGCCTCCACGAAAAGGAAGCAGCTGAGCAGTACATAGTGCAATATAGACTGTAATGTTCAGTGATAAGAAGGCACAAGCATGGAGGATATACACAACTCGTGGGGAATGTCTGTGATGTGATAATAAGTTTGGCAGCTGTGCACATCACTAAAAAAAAGTTTCTCTTGCTTCTATTACAGTTTGTGCAGTTAACGCATTCCAGGACTAATAGTGGGACTGAAACAATTCATTAAGGAAATGGACGTTATTTGTGCATAGCCTTTGCTATTTTGTTATTCATTTAACTCTGATTGCTTCTGAAGTAGATAGCCAAAATTCTCCAGAAAGGCAGAGGTCCCGGTGGCCCTACTGAGTTATATGGTGACATCCTCATTCCCTTATAGGGAAAAATGTTTCTTATCATCACTTTTTGCTCTCTCCATTACATCTAATGCAAACGAAGTAGAGAAGCTTGGACTTTAATGCAGCTTATCAATTCTGATCAATCAAGTTAACATAATCTTGCTCTAATGTTCACATTCAAGGTTTTGGCACCAAGACTGCTGCAACCCTGTTATAACTGAAACACGACTGGACACAGACCATGTGCACATATTTACTAGTCAAAGGCTGTGATATTTCACATTGTTCTTTCCCTTGCCTGCTATGAACAGAAAGGGAATGGAAGAAGAGAACTGGGCATGTAAAGCACTGTTCTGAGAAGCAAACTGGATTAGAAGTTTGCCTTTAACTGAAAGACGAGCTTTTACCTAGGAGGTGGTTTTGAAGAAGATTAAGACAAGTCTCCATTGGTTCTGTGACTACTACGTGATTATATACTATTCTTTCATTGAATACATATATTTTAAAATATAAAGAGTTTAAAACACAACGT
Organism: Coracias cyanogaster; assembly: GCA_033124195.1. Lineage (NCBI taxonomy): Eukaryota > Metazoa > Chordata > Aves > Coraciiformes > Coraciidae > Coracias > Coracias cyanogaster. The sequence goes on along the minus strand of JAVSBS010004953.1, from coordinate 45,362 downwards.
AAATATCTGTATAAAAAGAATGATGTTTAAAAAGAAAAGCCATGCAAGTCTTACCTATTCAGTGGCATCTACAATCATTGTCTGTGGGAAAACAGTCTTGTTTTAATTTCTTAAATAATTTTGTATTTATACAACAAATTACACCTGATTCAATTTGGTAAAACAATAATGACAATATATATTGGGCAAATGTATGGGCCTTTTAAAAAGTGTTCATACTACATAGTTCTAATATTTACTCAAAGCATATTTGTGAGAGTTTCTCCTGCATTAAAAGTTAATTTTTTTTTTGGTTTATTGATAATCTAAGAAAAAAGATTGTTTCATTGTTTTTTATTATTTATAACACCGGAGAACTGATGTTTCTCTGTTCAGCTTTCTCAGATGTTACATTGTTGACAATAATGTTCTTCAGTAAATGAAGAGTCCACCAGTTTTGATGCTGAATTCTCTGTGGGCAGGGTAACACGGTTGAGTCTGTTTCCATGAAAGACAGTAGAGAAAACTGCTCTGAATTTTCACGGATCTAAGAATGATCCATACTAAGTGGGTGTTCTTTGTTCAGAACAGTCTCCCAAAGCTTGAAACGGAATGATTTGGTTGGCTTTAATAAATTCACTAGCAAGTTTTCCAGTCAGAAGCATATACCCATCTAGGTTAATGTGATCTCTTGAAGGATGTCAAACTTTTCCAATGACCAACTAATGGTTAACACTGCAAATACAGCACTTTAAAAGTCACCTGATGCGGACAGGTCATAGAGAATATACTGTGTGGAGCCGCTTTCTGGTTTAGATCTTCTAATGGTCACACAGGGTTTTGTTTGCTTTGGGGTTTGTGTTTGTTTTCTAAATGCCGATGCAGGTACTAAGTCCTGATACTGGGTCAGGGTTTGAAGAACTGGTATGTCCAAGTGGAGAAAAATTTCAGTTGAAAGAATAATAGTTGCAGGCTGCTTATTATATTATTTTAGTGAATTCCAGCCTTAGAACACAGGTGACATCAGCTAATAATTGAAGCTGGAAAGCAGACAGGGAGTTTAATTGCAATTACTACAGCCAACATCTGTAAAAGTACAAACATTAAAGTCACTTGTGGAATTTAACCCATCCTCTATTTATCTGTTAACAACACTTATTACTGTTGATATGACAACAGAAAAGTCTTATTAATATAATGAAAGCAAAAGTAGAAGCTTGGCATTGCCCACACCCAGTAACATGATCTATGGCTCTGAATGGGATTTTTCTGCTAATCTGGCAAAGGAATAATCAAAAGCATTTTTTATAAAACTGAAGATGGTAGTAAAATGGAAGTAAGCAACTGTGCTAGAGAAACACCTCCAGTCACACATTGGTTTCTGGATTATGCAAAAACCAAGAAAAAGTGAAACCTACACATAGGCACCTTATGACAGCTGCTCAGAGACAGCTAATTAAGAGCAGATAGCTTAAGTAATCACAGCAAACAACCTAAAGAAATAAGGGATACAAAGGAAACAGTAAGAACATGCATTTACAGTAGGACAGCTGTGAGCCTAGGCAAACTCGGTAAAATCAGCTGTTGGCAATAATTCACAACAAGGTTAAGAAAGCATCAGTTCAAGTGAGGAAGATCTCAGTATTCCCTGCTGGCTTTCAGCCTACTGATGACTGGTTGGCAGATCCATATGGACAGGCCAGTAGAAGCAAGTACAGAAGACAACTTTGAAGTGGAGAAGTTGTTCAGCTTATTGTATGTCCCTCTAAATACAATCCAGGGTTTGTTTTCATAAAGTGATCTCCTCACTATCACCTCTTAGTGTTTGTAACTTTTCTGGTACATAAAGAGTGCTGCCATCAACACAGAAAAACAATTTTAATCCACAATCTTATCCATTCCTAAAATCTCATCCTATGCAAATTTTTACTGTATTTAATAGGACTTTCCCTAGGTAGAGGCTAAAGGCACAAAGAGATCATAAATCTGCTTATTACCAAGCCGTTATCTTTCTGTTTTTATATGCATACCTATTCACCTGCAGAAGCTGGATAGAAAAATGTGCTTGACAGGCCAAAGACATGAAACTGCTGTGCTGTTACCTCTGCTGTTCAGGTGTCTGCAGGTGAAAGCCCACCAACATACACCTCGTAACACCCCAGGTCGCAGCTGGGCCCACGAGCAGAAGCTGCAGCGCCATTGTGAAAGTGGATGATTGTGTCTTCTGTGGTATTGAGGTACCTTCTCAAGCACTACTCAGCTGCACAAACAGAATCCCAGAAGTGACCCGAAGGACCATCCCCTGACTAGTGAAAAGCCTTCCTTTCTTTGCCACGTTTCTTCTCTGTCCTTGCTACAGGGAGGAAGCCAAGAAGACTTCCTCCATGGAACTGCTGCCTTCCTTAGGTGAACATGGTACTTCATTGTAACCACTAGCCAGGGTGTTAGCAGTCCTGTGCTACCAGGAGAAAAAAAAAAGGAGAAAGCTTTTGTCTGGCTCCCTCCAGAAGCTGGGCTTGAAATAGAAAGGATCTGCATTGCACTTTCCTGTATTGCCTCACTGACTTCAAATATGGCCCTGTTTTTTTCCCTCATGTTCCTTGGCTTTACTGAATTTTTGTGGTATTCACATAAGATGGCTTTTTTCCTCTGTGCACGCAATGGTTTTCTCTTTGGAAACCATGCTTATCTTTTCACAAGCCCTAGAGGTTCTTCTAGTTGCCTCATCTCTGATGCTCACTCTCAGTCCTCTGCCATGGCCTCTTCTGGCAGAACTGAGTAAAATGCGGCTCCAACACGAGACTCAGAACTGAGCACCAGTCACTCAGAATAGTCACTCCTGAGCAAAGAAGAGCTCCATAGAAAGGAAACTGCACCACAGTTCTTGCAAGCCTCCCAGGTTGGTGATATTGCATAATATCATGCAGAGTATTTCCATTTGCTGATGGCCAGGTGCAAGTTTGGGTGAATCAATGGGTGTGCCATTCTTCCGACACTGGGAATGGCTGGAAATAGTCTCTTACTCAGCCTGAATCCTTTATGTTTTCACTGGTGTATTTACAAGAATGTGAGAACTAAGTCTCCAGGCATGACTGATGGAAACAGTAGCTAAGGAAAACAATGGCAATGAAGAGAAACTTACCCAAACCAGGGGGTTTCATATATTTGCTTTAATGCAGAAGCCTAGAGACATGAGAACACATTGCATTGCCTCCTTCCTCTCTCAGTTTGTTCTTGTTCACTATTTTTCCAGACTGCTCCTGTTGCATCAAAGCACTCACGGAGAAAAGGGCCTGGCATGACATGCCAGGAACAAGATTGTGCTGAGGCACGAGGCTTTGATCTTGCAGATTCTTCAGCTGTATACAGTGCACAAAGGTGCAACCTTGGTACAAGCTAGCAGAGGGGAAAAAAATCTGGTGGTGAGTTTTGCCTGGTGACTAAAGAGTGAGTGCAGGTCAGTAATAAATGCCGCATGTGCAGTTTTCCATTGCTGCTGCAGTTTTAAAACACTGAACATACGCAGAGGAAGTGCCTGCATGGTGGTAAATTTCCGCATGCAGGGTTTTTTAAATCTTTCTATGTATTTTTAGAGATGTATAAGAAATGAAATCTTCAACCAGCAGGAAGTGTGAAAAGAACTTTCTTTGCAATATGAAGCCATCAATGTTTGTAAATCAGATATATGGAGAGAAGTAAAGAGATAGGTAAAGCAAAACGTTCATATTCTTTCAGGTTCTTCCACATGTATTAATATCCAAATCACTCCTAGAAAATTTTCTCTACTTACCATTTTAGTATGATAAGTTGTAAATATTTCTTTGATATCTTGATTTACAGCCATGGAGATGAAAACCAAATACCTTTGCTTTGTTTTCTATAATTCCATGCTTTGTCCCATTATAAAAAACAACCTGACAGACTTTTATATCACAGAGATAAAAAAGGAGATACAGAATGTGCTGTGAACTGTGAACTTCTCTAAGGATACATGATATCGCTGTGATATTGCTGCGATATAAACAAGCACATGTCCCCCAGGGAGGTGCAGATTATTTACAAAAGGCTGGAACCTCACAGAGATTTTTTTCAGTAGCATTAGTGTGATGCTATCTGAGAGCTAAAGCTGGTACTTTTTTTTTTTTTCATTCTTTTTTTTATTCTGACCAAGGATGGACAGAACCTCAACAGGTGTTTTTAAACCATCATCAATAAACTAAACAAAAACTACAGCTACTTACCTCAGTCAGTGTGCACGTCAGCTGGGTGTTTTTGTCAAAGGCAGACGCTTACAGAGAACAACACAGACGAAGCGTACCGCATGCAAAATTTGGCCCAGCACACTTAGCTCTACGAAGGTTGATACACGTACCTCAACACACAGGGTAAGGTTTTAAATGGCAAGGCATCGTTCTACCTTTGCGTTGTGTAATTTCCACCTTTACAGTTACAGCGATATAGTGGCACTTTTTCTAGATTAAAAACCATTTTTCAAGTTTGAAAAACCTGACTGTAGCTGATAGAAGTGACAGTGTGTTAATGTCGACATCTGATGAATACAAAATGCAGGGGGAACTGCTTGTTGCTGAAATACATTAGATCATAGCAGCAGCAAAATGTAGCAGTGAGACGCCACCATCATCATTTCAATGTCTATTCCGTATAATTGCAGAGTGACTGCAAGTTAGCAGGGAAAGCTATCTGTCTTTGGGAGTCTTGTAAATGACACGCTATTTAAAATAAAACATCAAGACTATGAAAAACTTTCAGAAGCTTTTCTGCATCTATTGAATTGTGTACAGTCTTCGTGGAACATCATAAATGCAGTTCTCAGAGGAAGTAAACGGTTGTCTAAAGACACATTCCTACCAATGCCATTAACACAACTCATCAGCTAACAAGAACATACTCATCTGTCTAGACACAGATGATATTATAAAAGTAATCACCATAGATCATACTCATATCCCAGTCCTGAAGGAGCTCTGTGTGGTTTGACTCTGTACCTGCCCTGGTCTGCAGTACTGAGTGCAGCTGTCCTCACCTGCTGACGGCTTTAGTACCCAAGCTCTGCAGGAGCAGCGGAGCTCCTGATGAAGTATTGGTCTGGTGCAGATAATAGAGAGCTCACTGCCAAACCAGAGCTTTGAAATGCCAAGGAAATAGCTCCTTGTCTCTCCTTCTCCCCTGACACTACACAGAATGTTTAGAAGATTAGCTTAGATTAACACCCAGCTTTTTGAGAGGTAAAGAAAAAGGATATGATTTTCATCCAAGCTATTAAGACTCCGGGCCAAATACAGAAGCACAAATATTTGCTTTTATATATAATGCTCTGTTAATCATAATGCTCTGTTTTTAATATAATGCTCTGTTATAGCACTCTGTTGCTCATCATTGTACTCAGGCGATGTTTTCTGCTTGAAATTCACTTGTACATTTAATCTCTTTCTTGAATTTTTGCTAAACCCTGCACTTGGAAATTATTTTGATTAAGAATCCCAAATTGCATTGTACCTTCGTGAAAAAGCATTTCCTCTGATCTGTTATTTTGCCACTTTGTTTCCCTTTGTCTGTACTCTCATGTAAATGTGATTTCTATTTAATGATATTTGGGACAGCACAAATACAATTCTGGCCAGTTTTCTTAGCTTTGTTATGTAAGGAATATCATCAATACAAGGCACATTTGTCCTGTCTGTTTATATAAGCAAGAGTAGCAGAGTCACAAGTGGAAACAGTCCAAGTCTTCTCTTGAAATTGAAGCTCTAATATGGTCAGTAGGGCACTATCTTAGCTTCTATCAAATGCACGTTACAGAAACCGCAAAGACTCCAAAATTAATTCAAATTTATTGAGGAACTGAGATGGCCTATGTAACTGTGATCTTAGCCTAAGGACATGACCCTTGGAAGATTTATAAATCAAAACCTAGGCGTAGAAATGATAGTACATAACTATTTTCATGTAACTAGCAAGTTGAATGAAAACTCAAATTTACTTTGCTCAACTGAAAGAATTAATTGTCTCGGGATCTGTTTGAGACACTCTAGTATTTTGGGATACCTAGGCTGTGAAATGTCTGTGACCAAGGCTGGTAAGACGTATGTTCATCCCATTGTAGATAAGATAAATGCATTATATTATGCCTGTACATCTTCAAACGTTGTGCCATATATGTCAAAAAAGTAATAGTGGTGCTAGTGATTATTTCTTTCAGCAATAGCTTTGTAGTATAGCAGATTGAGGTAAATTCTGATGCCATATGAATATAAAGCATGAATAGTACACAAATAGTGCATTTTCTGTTAAAGAAGTCTTACACTGTCCATGAGTATCTATGCATTGGTCAGGGTACATTTCACAGCAGTCTTGTGTCAGCTTTGGTTTGAAAAGTACGAGTCTCATCTTATATATTTGGAATTTATGTGGCCTTTCTTTATTCTTTGTTAAAACTATCTTTTTCTTTTCTTTCCTCCCAGAAGGTATTTCTATAGAAATGTAGGAAGTAAAAGCTTTATAGCTGAAAGGTTTATAAAAAGCTGAGATTTATATTCACTTTTTTTAGCTAGCTTTGTAAATAAGTACGACACAATTTAGTAATACTTCTGTAACAGCATCAGAGGGTGTAGGACAAGCAGATGATGATTTTGACACCTTCATTTTTAACATCTGCAGGGTGAATATTTCAAGGGAGTTATTGGAGATAATTATTTAAAAACATGGGTAATAGAAATTTCTAAACAATTTATGCTTGTGGTAAAATAACCATATAGTTTAAATAGACCATAGTGCTCAGGGTGATTTTGTGCCTGCAAAAGAAAGAAAAGAAGAAAATGTTGGGAAAATGGGAGACTAGCTCCTTAGCGAAGTTCTTCATGCACAGCTGCTGATAGATAACCACATTTTGCTGACAACTGAGATTCAGAGAGATAGATGGAAAAAATGTACTCTTAAAATCCACATTTTAAAAAAGAAGAGAGAAAAAGGTTAGTATAGATGAATAAACAATTCCAAACTAAATAAAAACATGTGTTAAATAACTTTCCCTTTTTCTTTGGGATAATTCAAAAACAATATTCAAAACCCACCACTGCTATGTTATCCAGACCACAGCACCCCATCCAGAAGGAGGTAAACCAGGGAATCTGGTCCCGTATGAAAGTCTGAGATCCGGGAGCTGAACTAATCAAAGATGAAAGTACAGATTCTGCCCTCAGTGTATCTGCACAAACCTGTCCCAAGATTGACACTACCAAATAGCTCTGCTACTATGTAGGGAAGGAGAACCAAGACTCAGGATAGTCCTCCTGCTTCAGCACCAGTACATGGTCAATACGTCACTTCACAGCTCCAGTTAAGACCTGAGAAAAATGCATGTGCTATCACTCTTGCAGGATGTTCTCAACATCTCCATTCAGAACGGGGAGAAGTATCAGAGCTTTTGAGAGAACAGGAAGCTTAAAGAACTCAAACTCTGAATGACACTGGCAGGTTCCATATTCTGCTGAAAAGTGAACTCCACCCATCCTTACTGTCACTGTTACTAATCTTCTGTTGTCTTTAGGACATTGTTCTTTTAATAACCCCAGTACTACTCCAGAAGAGGCTGCACCCATTCCCAGATTTGAACTTAATATATCCCACAGATTTGTCCCTCTCCTGCATTTAGGAGTCAACCATGTTTATACTCATCACCCCATGACAGACCAGTATTGTCTTAAATCAGAAGGATTTCTCCAAAGCAGAAGTTAACACTAAAAAAAGAAAAAGGTTCCAGGCAGCCAGATTTTGTGTACTGCAAAAACCTACTGCTGGCACACAGGACAAAAGCAGACAGAACAAACCATCATGAACTAAATGTGATAGCACCGAGTTTGCCCGCAACAGCATTGATCTCATTAGCGAACACACAAAGCTTCTTCTGGTTCAATGCCAGCACAAGCTGCACAACACGTGCCTGAAGTTATTTAGTACATCACAAACCAGAAAAGAGACAAAGATGGGCAATGCTGTATTCACCTTCTCATCAGACACCAGATTTCAGTCAGGCACCTCAGATGAAAACAGCTTCATTACAGATAATTTATTTCAAAGTAGATATCAGAGCATAAGTATATCCACAGGTGAAGGAACTCCGATCCTTTTTACTTTGGTCCTAAAGAGTCCACAGGTTTGTCACCTTTAGAGATTTCAAATAAACAGAAGCAACAAGGTCAGGACTGAATTGCCAAAGCTCCTCTTCTCATTTGCTTCCCTAAGATTAGTATATGCATCCCACAGGCATCCCAGACTCAGGCATTACACGCAGTCCTGCCGTGTTCCTGATTTCACACAAAATGTCAAGAACCTCACAGCGGCCCTTATTACTAACTCAGCTGCCAGCTCTCTGGTAATAAGAATCTCAGTTCCACCAGTGATGCCAGTTCCACCACAATAACCTCTAGGTACTGGCTCGTTCTGCGCCCACTAACAGGCACTGCAGCCAAGAGCACCTGCTAACGCCCTGCCGTTTGCTACATTTGCCTGTGACATGCTGGGTTTTCCCAGCTTCCACATGGATTTCCACAGTTTTCTGACACCTCAAGATAGATAAGGGGAGAAAAGTGGAAATGTGAGATAGAGAGAAATGACAGAGAAAAATGAAGGCTGATACAAACAAGCCGAAAGATAAAAGATACCTCCAAGTTTATCCTGCAGCTTTCCTGTAAGGCAAGAGAATTTTCTGTTCTCCAGTGCTGCTGCCTCATCTCAGTTCCTAGAGCTACTTTGAAATGATAAATCACATCATCAGTCCCAAGTAAGACCATGCAGCAAAGCTGGACATTAACTGCTGCAGAAACCAACTACTTTCACTGAAAAAAATCACACGTAGCTCATGGAAGATTTTCTCTAACTCTAGTTCTGCCGAACCTGTGACCACTTGCACATCTAAATTCCTACATGCATCTCATGTATTTATTACATATTCAGAATACTTGAATACAAGGTGGTGCTCATCTCATAAGCTCTTAATTGCCCTCAACACAAGAAGGAAACATAATTGAAAGTGTAGGATAGTTCACACAATAATGCAAGGCAGGGGCAAAATCAGAAAAGGACTGAACGGGCTACAATTAGGAGGAAACATCCATGGCAACAAGTATATTTCTATAAATAGGTCATTAGTAAAAAGAAGACCAAGAAAAGAGTTGATTTACTACTCATAGAGGAAGCAATCTGTCAGTAGAAGATCTGTAAGAGATCAAATAGTCGAATTTGTTTAGCTGTAATTAGTTTGCTAACACTCATAGTACCAACAATATATGGGTCAATATCTCTGCCTAGAAGAGGGAAAAAGGCCTTAGAGAGTAGCTGGATGTTTTCAGTTCATTTGGCCAGGCTGATTTCATCGCGGGATACTTGAAGAAGGAGGTGAAATAATGTCAGGAGGACTGGCAGTTATCTCTCGGAGCCCATGGATAGTGAATGATGAGGTCCAGGAAAAGGAAAAAAGTGCAATATCATGCTCTTATTTAAAAGAGATGAGTGGAGGGGCTAGGAAATTTCAGGCCAGTCTGTGTGAATACTGTAGCCGCAGCAGAGTTTTGTAGCTTAGATAGTGTAGAGATACACACCAGAAATTGTTAATAGGGAGACCTAATACATTTTATTAAGCTAACTGATGTAACATATAAAAAAAACAGAGATGGTTTCATGAGAAAAAGAAGTATTTATAATATCCAGGAAAAACACTGGAGCAAATAAACAAACTATTTCAAAGAAGTAGTGGGGGAGCAGAGGGAGGGAGAAAGGGAGGAAAGGAGGTGTGGGGGAAGAAGGAGAGAGGGGGAGGGTAGGAGAGATGAGTAAAAGCCAATAATGGATTTGCCAAGAACAAGTCATGTCAAACTATTGTAATTTCCTTCTCTGACAAAGAATCAGACATGGCAGACAGAAAAGAATAAGTGCATGTCACATATCTTGACTTATTAAGGCTTTTGACACTGTCTCGCATGACATTCCCTCGCACAAACAGGCATGGGAAATACAGTCTAGATGAAACTATCTCAAGATGGGTGCAGAACTGCCTGGGAAAAAAGCTACACACTCAAACCCATCCAAATGTCACTGTCAAAGTGAAGGATACAGAGACTGGCTAGTGAGATCTGCACCTATCTGCTAGTCTCTGCCTGGACCTGCTCCTACTTAATATTTTCACGGGTAGACTGAAGGTGGAAATGTGAAGTGTATTTATTGCGCCCGCAGGTGATGGAATTGTAACAGTGCACAAGCCATTTAGGCGGCAGGAGAATTAAACAAACCCAAACCACAGTGAGTCCACCTTGCTAACATGGCTTACTGACCACTCTAAAAATGCCAGAGTCTTCAAGGTCTTCTCATCCTTTGGCTTAGCAGATCTTCCGAGCAAAGGAAGGGAGCAATAGAGCAATTTTTTAGACTAGTTTTACACGTTTGAGGTTACTCTAGGCTGAAGGAAAACTGTAAACCATCTGGGGAGCACTGCAGAAGGATAGAGGTTGGGTAGCTGGGCCTTGGGAAGATAGACATGAACCAGGTGAGAGTGTGAGTTCAGCTGGAGAAGGGTAAAACCAGGAGGTGAAGAGGGGCAGAAGATACAGCAGCACAGTGCAGGTAGCAAGTCACTGTGTTCATAATTAATCCCAGAGACACATACTGTTGCCTCAGAGCCTGTGTGTGCATGGGTATAACAAGAGATTTATAGGCCACACAATCCACATACCTCAAACTCAGGCTGGTTGCCTGTGTACAGACATCACGGCTCAACGTCACTTCCCTGCAGGTCTGACCACATGTGGCCTACCTGTCACAGCAGACAGCTCCTTCTGGGCCACCCATGAGCACCAGCCTGACATCAGCCTGCATGGCCCCTGGGATGCCTGCACAGATCCTCGTGGGTAAGTCTCCCACCAATGCTGTGGTCTGCTCCCAGTGTGCCTGCTCTTGCCTGTATTTCAGCCAAGAAAATCCCCAGCTGGCTCCTAGGTAAACTCCTTAGGGCCATGGCAATTCCCTTCTCCTTGCAGGGGTCCAGGGATCTCCAGTGAGAGAGATCCTGATAAAAAACTAACATTTAAAACTGCTCTATGATGGGAAATTAAGAAGTCTGTTTATGCTGCGTCTGAGACAGATTTCATGCCATATTATGTTGAGAGCCATGGAAGTCCTGCTGGTGGATACATCCATCCTTCTGGGATTTGGGGCATTGCTTTATTGTAGTTACATTCAAACTCCTGCTTTCAGGTATTGTTGAATATATTGTAAAAGTAAAGTAAAAATAGCAAGGACAACCCCTCATATTACTAATTTGAATATTTTCCTCCTCTTTTTAATATTTTTAATGATCCAGCGAAAATGTTGCTGTTATTTGATTGACCAAGCAGTCTTCATAGGCACCAGTCAAGAAGACTGATGGGGTGGAGAGCTATTGCAAAAAGCCACTGACAAGGTACATACTGACATCCTAATAACTGGCATTAGCTTCTGAAATAATATATTGGGCACAGTAGAAATTATCACTGCAGAAATTATCATCGTAGCTAAGAGGAAATCCCTGAAAAACACTATTCATTTTAATGGCAAATTACTGGGTAAGTCTCAAAAGCTGAAGGAGGAACAGTTGTAGCTTGCACCAGTCCTGTATAAAGTGACACAGATTCATAGCGCATTGGATGTGAAACTTTGTGTCTTACACAGACCAAGTACTGTCATGTACAATTTAGGTTCACTCAACTCCTGGCTGAAGAAAAATGATTTGTAGTTCTATTCTGCCAGGGAAAACCACTGCAAAGTCAACAGGAGTGGGTAAAATGAAGGAAAAAGAAAAATCCAACCCAGAAAAATCAACTTAACTATAGTTCTAGTGGTCATTTGTCCTGTCCTATCTCAGCTGAGAGGTATGATGGAGCCAGTCCTTCATTAGAAACTGAATAGCAATGAATACACTGCAGAATAAACATAGTTAATTTGCTCTTATATATGCAAAATCATAGAGCAAATATTTTAAAAAATATTTTTATTAAACACTTAAAGATATAACCTAGCCTCTGTTTATCAAGCAAGCTAGCTTTGCTCACCAGTATTTCTGCTGAATTTTAGAAGAGAAATAACAGACAGAAATAATTTACCT
>JAVSBS010004953.1:0-33132 GCA_033124195.1 Coracias cyanogaster | reverse complement strand
TCTGCTGCTTATCAGAGGGCCACAGAATGGTAGGGGTTGGAAGGGACCTCTGGAGATCCAAACACCCTGCCAAAATCTTTCTTTTTAAAGTAGACATAATTTTATTATCATTATTGAACTGATACATTACCTGCAGCATTTAGCACCCAGAACTCATTGCTTCCCACAAATGAACAGCAAACACCAGTAACATGGGCGCGTGCATTTTGCACTAATTGGTGCCATGAAGCAAATGAATGAAGCTAATCAAGTCGCCCATCTTGTGATTGTTTTTACAGTTCACATCCAGCTGAGTTTACACCATAGCAGCAAGCAAAGGGTATAACAAAAGCATTACACAAAGGCAATTTGAAAATGTAATTGGTTTAAGTCACTGTCAAAGCCAACGGGGGCACAAGTTTATAGGACACTGGTAATAGGACCCAAGTACTACTTGTATGAAAACTACTGTGTGTTTACATGGAAATTAGCGTGTAGTGGCAGGCTAACAACACAGTGAGTACCATATCATTACAAGATTATAGCCTTCTGAACCACAAGGCAAGAATACAGGTTATATGCTAATTAGTTTTGGATCTACTAAAGGTAATTACATGGTAATCTCCACGTAGTTACATGGTGTTTAATAGGAAACCCTATTAACTAATCATATAATTAAAGAGTAATTGCATGATACTCTTGCCCTGTGACATCCGTGGCGCCCAGATAAATTAAAACTGATGGAATTTCACAGTATAGCCTGTTCCTGATATCAGACTTTGGGGCAATACTATACCTCTCAAGACACTGAAGTAGGGAGGAAAATATAAGAAAGTCAGGGCACTTACTGCTCTCTCAGTACACAGCAAATAGCACCTCATACCCAGAACCACTGTTTCTTTCCACAGAATTACTAGGAAGGGAATTTGACCATGTTCTTTGCTTTTGTCCTCACATGATTTTCTACTTTCTTCCCTCACTTTTCTCTATAATTTCAGTTCCTGTCGCCTCTCAGTCACAGCCATCCTGCCTTTTCTGTCCGCATTTTTAAGGCAGCAGCACTAAATCACCTGTTGCTCCTTTACCTCCACTTGCTCTGCATTTTTTTCCTTTTTCTTCCTCTTACAAAGTTTTCACTAATTTTGCTGCTTTTTTTGTTGTGAAAATTTGATCAACTCTTTTCCTTATTTTTACTTTCTCCTCTCCTGCCTTCTTTTCCTAGGGACTCTGCCTCCTGTCCCTTCTGCAGAGGACAGTGCCATGCAAATAAATAAAGTTACTGAAACTCTCCCCTGAGACTTTCCAAACCCAGGGCTGCAGCCAGCCAGGCTCCCTCACTTTCCTCCCATTAGCCAGGCATCCTTTCTGCCTGTCCTCAGCAGAAGTTGTTCACTGCTGCCACGCTCTCTTCTCCAGGCTGGTACGTAGACAACCTTTCTAATGATTCCTAACAGGTCACACCACTGACCGCAGCAGAAGTTGCACAGCACAGCCAACTGGAAAGAAGAGGCTGAGCAATGCAGAGCAGCACACGGTGCTGGTCGTATTTTAAAGGATCTCTTGCATGAACTCCTAATGTTGCAAAAATTGTTTCATTCCAGAGTGGACTGAAAAATTGGAATTTCCCACAAAACAGTGTTAAAAATCCAGTAGATCAAGACATTCATTCTTAGTTTCATCTTTTTTTTTGTATTCTGCGTTTCATTTTGTACCAACAAAAATCAGGGTTATGTAATACTATAACCTATAGCAAAAAGAAGTAAAAAACAACATCACAATTGATGTCCCCTGAACAACTCTGTTTCATTGAATAGGCATTTTTCAAAAGAAAGAGGTCTGCCCAAAAGTTTCCAACCCTATGCAATGCTAAACCTGTTCCTGGGGCTTCCCTGGCCTGTCTAGGATGCAGAAATCTCCATCAAACGTGAAAGCAAGTGAAATTTCAGACTAATGAACTGGTAAGAGCACAATGTGCTATCATCCGTGATACCATAGGCTGTGAAAGGACTATGCACTCTGCTTACTTTTAAAATACCAAGTACCATTCATTGCCCTACTGAAGCCCAAGTCTCATCATGTTGCTGAGCCCTCCAGGAAGGAAAGAAATGCTCCTTTGGTTTTTTCTTTTATTTTTGGCAAACCTCATTCTGTCTGACCAGAGCACAGCACCAACAGTGGGTACTGCTCCATCCTCAGCAAGTGAGGAACAAAATAAAGATGGGTACGAATACTGAAAAGAAGGAACTCTCCAGCAAGCTCCACCACAGCAGAGCCCCCCATAAAGATAAAAGAAGCTATGAGTCAGTACAATGCTATAGGAACAGAGAAAGAAAGAGAGAAAGATTGCACTAATAATACTGTCCAGAAAAACAGAACGGACAAAAGAGAGGAAAGGTGATAATCAATGGTATGATTCAATACAACCAATGCCCTGATCTCACCTTTCACTTCAATATTTCATGTTTGTTCACTCTTTGCTTTTCATAGAGATCTGGAGCTGGATTTACCCAACAGTAACCAAGGACCTTGGGGACTCTGGTGTTACCCTTGAACTGCCCACTGCAGCCTGAAGAGCAAGCTGCTCTGAGAGGGAAAAGAGTGCAGATAATCTCCCAGAAAATACATTAATTTGGTCTTTCTAGTATGCTGAGCTTCTCAGACACCTTGGTGGGAAATACCGCTGCTTCTGTCCTCCTACCTGAATGGCTTTGAAGGAATGTGGCAGACTGGATCCACCCAGCAAACCAGTGATGCCAGGAAGTACCATTCCACTCAGTAAAGCTCTCCCACAATTTTTGTGTAGCTCTTAGAGGGGATAATGCAACGCCTGTAAAGTTTAACATCTTTTGTCAGACCAACTGGTAGAGTTGCAAAGGCTGAACAAGTTTTTGGGTTTCTTCAGTTCTGCAGCAGTACCGCCACATCAGTATGTTGAGTTTGTATTGAAGCTTCTGTTTCTAACCCAAAGGCAAATTTTTGGAGCTGAGCGTTTGATCAGTCTTTTCCAGCTTTCCCAGCTGATCTCCTAAAAGATACTCTCTTCCTCTCCAGACTTCACAACACTTACATCATCGGTCTATCACAACCGCAACAAAGTAGTAGCAGAGGCAGCCTCACAGCGCAGGGCTGCTACTTACAGCTCAAGGTAGTTCTCTGTGCAGGTTGGTTCTGATCAGCCTGAATTACACCCCTTGGTTAAAACCCACCATGAATTACGGGTCATAGGGGCAGGGTGCTGTGTTTTGTGTCACACTATTAGCACGCCAAATGATACCATCTGCCCAAGCTAAATAATTACGGGTTTTCTTCGTTTCTTCTTCATCTTACTTTACCTGTATTTCAGTCCTACAGCTCCAAATATAATCCTATGATACAGAGGTTCAGAGGCCACTGTGAAGCTAAAGGGAAGGCAGAGAAAGGGGGCAACTAAATGCTTTCATGACCATTTCTGCCTCAGCATTGGAAGGGAAGTGAGGCACTGTGCAAGCCATGTAAAGCACTCCCAAGTCTCTGGACAGGCTTGACTTCCTGAAGAAGAGAAGACTGAGAGAGGATCTTACCAATGTTTATAAATATCTAAAGGGCAGGTGTCAAGAGGATGTGGCCACTCTCTTTTCAGTGGTGTCCAGTGACAGGGGCAACAGGTACTAACTGGACTACAGGAAGTACCATCTGAACATGAGAAAAAAATTCTTTACTGTGAGGAGCACTGGAACAGGCTGCTCAGAAAGGTTGTGGAGTCTCCTCTGCAGATACTCAAAACCTGCCTGGACGTGTTCCTGTGCAACCTGCTCTAGGTGAACCTGCTTTAGCAGGGGGTTGGACTACATGATCTCCAGAGGTCCCTTCCAACCCCTACCACTCTGCAATTCTGTGATCTCTGAGCACCTAATGGTGGTTCAGAGAGAGGAAAACAAAAGCCTGTGTCAGGAGAGTTCCCTGAAAGGGAATGTAACACTGAAAAATTATGTCCAATTGTGAAGCGTTTTGGCACTGAAACAAGTCTGCTGGGCCAGCATATTCACGCTACACAGCAGTTCCCACGTGTTCAGCATTAAATGGGCAGCTTGCTAACTAACAGTCCCCTAAGAGCAGGAGATCATTAGCATGTGGACTTGGCATCTAGGCTAGTCAGTGCTGAGTCAAATGTCTGGACAATTAAGTAAAGCTAAGCAGCAAGCACAAGTAGCTCACAGTATTACTTTAATTTGGAGATAACAAAGACTTATTAATTAACAGCAGCGATTACTAGAGTTAAAAAGCCTATGAACTACTCTTTTTTTTTTTCCCCACTATAGAATTCTGTATAAAAGTCTGCATACTGTGCTGATATTGACACTTCTCAGAAATGCAATTCCATTTTATTAGCATATAGAAACAAGCTGCCAAAGTGGATTATGGCTTATGAAAGCACACCAGAGTGAAGAGATGATTCCATCACCACTTCTCTTTCCACCACCATCGGGAGTAGCATGACCCAGTCTCACAACACCCACTTCAGCCCCAAAGTTGTTACAGCGGTGCCTTCTTTCTCCTTGCTCTGTGCCACTCTGGGTCACGGCTTTTAGCTGCTGTGGAGCTGTCTGAGAACACTGCACGCCCATCATCCCAAGTGCCAACTGTGAGGGAGATGAGGAGGGCAGCTGCACTGCTCCTCACAGGCACCCAGCAAGTTGTTCTCTGAGCTCCCAAAACAACTTCTGCTCGCTGACCTGACCAGTATTTCAAGTAGCCATTATCTCACGATTTATTAAATACTTACAAAACCTCCAGAAACCCCGGGGATATGGTGACTGAGGAGTACCCAGGGGTTAGTGACAGGTAACAAGCATGGTCAAAAACAGGTGCACCAAGGCCTAATGGAAATGGAAACCGGCTGGATGTTTGAAAATGAGTTCCTTCCTAGTCTCTGAACAGGCAGTCACCCTGGGCTCTCAAGGTGGAAGGGACAGATGCATGAACAGTACAGGGATCTGACTGTAAGTTTTAAGAACAGCCACTTGCTGTAGCAATTTTGGGTCATCTCTAAATTTAAACAGAAAACACACTGACTGATTTAGCAACTGTGATCAAGACATTTTACTTGGCTAGAAACACCAACCTTTACATTTTCAGTAGACACCAGTTATTAATGCTCATGCTGCGAATATCCTTCCTTGTGCATCTTTCTTTTCACCTTTCCTTCTATCCTGCATGGGAATATCTCACCTCCCTGCCCTTCACCACACACAAAGGCCACTGCTACTGAGGAGCTCTTTGTGCTAACACTCTTTCATCAGTCCAAGAAAGAAGACAGTGAGAGGAAGTATAAATAGGAAAGCATTACGTATGAAGAACAACCGTGAACGAAAAGTCAAAAAAGTAAATACATAAATTCATATTGATTAGTCACGCCTTCACCTCCCAGGTTGCTGATGCACATTCGAGACTATGCCTGAATCTGAGCAACATTGCCAAGATGAAGGATTCTAAGAGAAGGTAAAAAGCTCAGCAGGAATCAGAGCCATTTGGTTATTACATAAAGTCCTCACTAGCCATTTCATTTGGGTGTCAGAAGGAAGTCAGATGCAGCACTGAGCACAACCACCCCTCCCCAGCCCCCTAGCCCTGCCTAATAGTCCTGCAGGACCCGTGTCCACCAGGGCAGGCTTGGGTCTCCCGCAGAAGTACATTCTCAGCTCGCAGTAAGGCGTGGTACTGCAGGAGGGCCCTTTTCTGTTTGCCTGATGTCAGAGGGGATAAGAATGTTTGCATCCAGCAAAATTCCTCATTTTTTCACCTGGTCCATCTAATTCAGGAGATGGGTGAGCTTCGTTGAAGAGTCATTCTGCCCGAGATCTTCATCCACTTAATATTTACAGTTTGTAACACTGCAGCCACTGTCTGTTTGCTGCCACAGGATTTCCTCTCTCATTGATTAGCCCTATTTACAACCTTATTCAACCAATGGCCACAGCAGCTGCATTAGAATAGGGCTACAGAAAGCTAATCCTTTCTGTCAGCATCTAAGCAATAATTTCACAGCAATGGGGTTTTGCTCTTTATCTCCACAACCTGCAATTTTGCCAACTTTCATTAAAATACTCCTAATTTTTTTCTACTTACACTGCAGCTCTAGGAGTTTATTATGTTGGCTTCCATTAACAGAAAATAGTAAGGTTCTAGTTGCCACAGTTGCGGCAACCTGTGAATACAGTCTTAAATAGAGTCTCAAAAACCGCTGGACAAATAAAATGTTTTTTTGGTTGGTTGGTTGATTGGCTGGGTTTTCAGTTCTCCTTAAGCAGATAATGAGTTTTACGCAGCCTGATGGTTTGCAAATTCAGTTTTTGGCGGTACTGAACTTGAGATCATTCTGAGTCAACATTAGCTCTTGACTTTCTGTTCTCACCTTCATTTTTGTTTGCTTATAACTGGAGATCACTTCAAGAAATATAAAATGTGTTTTAAAATATTAACTTCTTTGAGACCTTATACTGACTTTATTTTAGCCACTCAGATCTCTTTGTCCCCTGGAAATAAAGCCAGAAAAGGCCAGCGATGACTGAATTATCTTTACAGCATCTGCTGGTGCCAGCTGAAGTCTGTGAGGGCTGTCTGAAAGCTGCCACAGGAGAGGAACCTTTTGGTGTCTGAAGTCATCTGATTTCAAGTTGAGTAAAACAGTGCTTTGCACTTCCCTGCCATTTCTCATTTCTTGCTTAGCTTTAGTTGTCCCAACCTGTGCAAATACACCAAGTATTCACAACATGGGCTCCTTCGTCAATCACTCAGGTCCCTATTTTGATAACGCTCCCTCTGCAACACTGTTTAAAGCAGCAGGTCAGAAAAGAGACTTCAGGATTTGAAATTTTCCATTAATTCACATTGTGCCAAAAAATCAATACTCAGCAAATGTCCAGATGCCCAGACAAGCCATATACAGACTGTGCTAGCTTGAGAATTATAATTTCTTTAGCAGGTATGCCATGCATCTAAGGAGGTATATCATGGAAAAAAGCATATTGGAAACAGAGAGGGTATAACTAGCTCATCAAAGCTCCAGATCACAAGGAAACAACCTTGAAACTGAAATCCAAGTGGTAAAAATGTAAACTCTAACTAACCATATCTCAGTATGGAAAAAGAAAAAAAAAAAAAATCAGTAACAGCCATCATAAAAAAATCTGAGTGACTCGACTGTTGCAGGCTATGACTGTCATTCTAATGCAAAATCATAAAGCCAAACTGAGTACTGGATTTGCTTCTTTAAATTATTCACAGTCAATGGTGACCTTCCAGGGCTGGGTTCCCTGTTCAGCATTTCACTGTCTCATTGTACTGAAAAGATTATTTCCTTGACCTTTACAGTTTCCCCTTTTGTGTGCTACCTGGTTACTTGGTAGAAAATACAGATATCTACAGCAAATACAAAGAAAACCAAAAATCAAACTCCTAACTATTTTCTCACTTCTCTAAAAATAAATACAAAAAACTTCAAACATAAATTCTTAATGCTTTTTACAAAAAATAATCATTTATTAAACAGTATGTGCTTATTAATAAATTATAAGGCAACCAGATGTAGAAGTCACTTTCAATGTATTGTCTAAGGTGTTTATGCTAATGAGCATAAGCAGAAGCATTTTCAGATGTTTGTTTGCATGGGGAAAATATTAGAATAAGTCCATGCCAAGCAATTTTGAAATAGAAGTGATGGATAGTTACCTACTGTTCTTAAAGAATATCTGGCAGTGTTTGTTCATACACTCGCAAGATGACCTTTCCTCTTTAGTAAGTGTCTTCCATTAACCGTTTTCAAACCAATTGCTTGGGGGCCCCCTATTCTATCCCTACACGAGTTATATTGAGACAGCTGAATCAATATAAATAATAGCATTTTAATAGAAAAAGTATTTTAATTGTTCTGTGAAAGCAATACTAAATCACAAACTTTTTCCTTCTTTACTCTCTCTGGCATACAGAAAGAGTTATGATAGTGAGGAGAAAGACAAGTGCTCCCACCTAAAGGAATATGAAAACCCAATTCTTCCAAAATGTTGAGGTAGGGCCTTCATCTGGTTATTTTTGCAGAAGAGCCGAAGAAGATACCTAGTGTATCACAGGTCTTTCGGAAGTACGTTTTATTTTCCAAAACAAACTCAGGTTTGCCAAAGAGGATCATGAGGGAACAGCAGCAATGCCCAAGTGCAGGCATTCAGCACGGTTATTTATAGCCAGGTCTACACGCAAAGGAAATACGAAAGCATACAGGTTTTAGGTGGAGTACTAGCAGACACAATACATCTTATAAAGGTACCAAGAACTGCGTCCTTATAGAAAGTAGCTACATAAATGCCTTATTGTTGTATCTATGCTGAAATTACAGGCACAGAGGAATCTGGACTGAAAAAGCTTCCAAATAGTTTTGGCAGTGCGGTTTGCATCCCTTCCCAGAGACAGGTTTACATCTCCTCACAGGCATTCGGTTAGTTCAGACCTGTTTGTTCCCTGGAGCAGGGATTCTTTTGTATGCCAAATCTGGGTACCTGGGTATTTTCTGTAGAAATATTATACCTTCTAGGTATGCAGGCATCAAGTACTCAGGATGAAAATGATATCTTTGCACAAACTGTATTTAAGATAGTTGTATCAGCAACTGAGATAATTCCATTCCTTCTGTGTACTTTTTTAATATTACAGAATTGGGCTAAAGCCCGATTTTCCTCCTCCAGGTGACAGCTACCTAATCCAAGTGGTGATCTATGCCTTCTCCTTGTATTTTATTTTAGCAATATAACAGAGCTGATTTCTCAGATGACACATCTACCAAGTTTCCTTGACTCTGCTATTAACATTTGTGACAAATCTATTTGTTTCATAGATCTCGGGGGAAGACTCCAGGGCCATCTGATCAAGCCATCTCACAACCAGACAAAGAAACCAAAGGTTGCAAGACAAATCTGTTCTTTAGTACATATTGTGGTACTTTACCTAGCCACACCAACTATGCTTTAAAATGATGGTGGAGAAATACTCTTTTTTCTTTTCTGAAATCTCAGTATTAGCATAAGCTGGGTCTAAATAATGTTGTTATAATTGTAAATTGCAGCCTATCCTGAAATACAAATTGTATGCTTTTAGAAGAGAACATTAAAAAAAACATAGTCACAATCAATTAGTTGGATTTAGAAGCAATTTTATGTGGTATGTATCCTGTCATTGTATATTTAGCAAAAGACCTGAAGCAACTGCATACCTATTTATTTTTTTCAAAGCCTCTAAAATTCACACACATAATAGGAACTGCAGAAATAATTTTAACAATGACTTGGTATACAACGTGCTAAAATTTGGAATAAAAATCTTTACAAAATAAGCTGCAATTCATTCCAATTTGAAAATCAAAGCCTTAGTAGTACCACTTCTGCTTTGAATATGTAAAGAACAATGTATATATATTCTAGAATAATAAATAAATACATTGAAAAACCCTTCTTTAATATATTGTATGGCTAGGCATTAAATATTAAATTATCAAGGAACTTAAGTTTCTTTGTACCTGTCATGAAGATAAAGCCATGAAAAAAGGGTCTTTTCTGGTAAAGAACTAAATTAATGGAATCTACCTCAAATGACAACACTGCTCTGATTGGTGCCTTCTGAAAGTCTTCACCCAAATGTTGCTGCTGGCTCCAAAACCTCCTGCTATTTAGAACTTATACCTAGGACCTAGCTCAATGTTCTCTGATGAATATCTGAGTCTTTTAAAGAAAGTAGAAAAGGGTCAGAAGCAGCGAGGTTTGGGGGCTTTTTAGACAATGAAAGGCAAAAGAAAAGTCAATGAAAAGAAAGTCACTGAATGCTGGAAGATAAATTTTTTTTTATGAAGAAAAGCGTTCACTTTTCTTGTATGTATCTCTCTGTGGATGTAGTTCCCACGTTTTGTCTGGTTATGTGCAAAGAACTAGAATTCAGCAAATTTCTAAGAAATACAACCTGATGTTTTAATTCTACTCCTATCAAAGATAATTAGACAATCACAATATAAACAGCTATGTGTTGTTTCGTTCTTTTACAACCATTTAAAGGAACAACCTTGTTGATGGAGCACAAGGACTAGGCAATAGCAGTCACCCTACCGCAAAATTGTTTGTGCAGAGCTGCTGAAAAGTTTAGCACCATGACTTTACTCTGACGTTAAAAAGGTGACACTGCACGACACATCAGCTCAACAGATCTGTGATTTGTAAGTTGCTTGCAATGCAGAATGAACCTTAGGGATAAAAAAAAACCTGCCGCCAAGACACTTAGCTTTCTTTTAGATTAGTAAGGGCTGTTATTTCATCCCCAAACAGAACAGCGAGATTAAAGTTATGAGAAGAAACATCCCCTTGTTTTGGGAAGTCATGGCAGGAAAGGTAAGTCTCACAGATGAAAGAAAAAAATGGAAGAGAGGAACTATGTCAGGTTTCTAAACTGGAGGATTATTGCCTTAGTTACAAGTCTTAGAGCTTCCCTGTGCAACTACAACCCTTTACATCTACTGCTCTCCCTCCCCCTTGCCTCCTAGTGAAAACCACACTTCTACAGGGCATTTTTTCTTTTAAAAACCCCTGCAGTTAGTGTGCAAACACACAAAGCCTCGTGTGCATCTCTACTGTCTGTATTTCCATGCAGAGCTTTGCCCCTTGCTGAAAACTGCCACCACCTTCCCCTTCCGCTGGTGTGGCACCCGCGCAGACCACACCTGACACACACCTCTCACCAGTCCCAGCAGGCAGGGTGGGCAGGATGTAAAAGGGATCTCTAACTCCTGGATTTGATTTATAAGCTACAGAGAACTAAAGGGGGAAATCCATTTGGAAGCAGCAGAGGGGGGCTGCGCCCTCATCATGGGCTCTGGGAGATGAGCCTTGCTCAGCCTGTCACTGAGCCCCAGGGCTGGCAGCCCACTCCCACAGCCTACGCTGTTGGGAAAATTTCCCATAGTGAGAAACGTTACAGAATGCACCTTTATTTTATAGCTATAAAGTGAATTAAGGGGGCTGGTTTTTCCCTTTCCAGAGGGCGATAGCGTTTTAAGCCCCTGTAATGCGAGGAAGGGGGTTAGTCTAGGGTGTTATTTCAAATGCCAAAATTTACACAGTGTTTTGCAGTCCCTACAAGCAGCCCTTTAGCAGGACTCTTCAAATCATCAGGCTGCGATGAGCCAGCACGCTGCTGGGGCCCGCAGCACTATGCCACATTTGCTCAAGATGAAGCTGGGCAAGTCAACAGCACCACACCACAGAAACCACAGTGTGAGTACCACAGCAAATAGAACCATTTGGCTGAAATCCGCCTGTCCCCCATAAAGAAAGGCTAGGCTGGCGACGATTGCTAACTGCTAGAAACACACTTAAACTGCACCTGACCCTCTGGAAGCAGTGTCATTTTCTGCTGTCATCAGATCACTTGACATTGCTTACACCATGGCCTAGTCTTGGCTGGGATAAAACTAATTTTCTTCCTGGTAGCTGGTACAACATTGTGCTTTGGATTTACTATAATAATGCTGATAACACACTGATGTTTTTACTTATAGCTAAGCAGTGTTTATAGTAAAGTCAAGGATTTTTCAGCTTCTCATGTCCTGCCAGTGAGAAGGCTGGAGGGGCACTAGAAGTTGGGAGGGAACACAGGCAGGACAGCTGACCCAAGCTGGCCAGAGGAATATTCCATCTCATATATGAGGTCATGCCCAGCACAAACTGCTGGGAGTTGGCCAGGAGAGGTGGATCACTGCTCGGGGGCTGGCTGAGCATCAGTCAGTGGGTGGGGAGCAATTGCCTTGTGCATCACTTGTCTCTTCTTGAGTTTTATTTCACTCTCTTTTGGTTATCTTCCTTTTTATTACTATTATATTTTATTCTTACTTCAATTATTAAACTGTTCCTATCTCTGTCCACAAGTTTTACTTGTTTTCAACTCTTCTCCCCATCCCAGTGGGTGGGGAGGAGCAAGGGAGCTGCCGTGTGGTGCTTAGTTGCTGGCTGGGGTTAAACCACAACACACCAAAACACCAGCTGAAGAAACATAATGACAAACACTGGCAATGAACACTGAATACAAGCTCCAGGATGAATTAGCTGTGACAGTATTTCTGCTCTTGTGGAATTTCTGCTTCACAAGAGTATCTTCCAATATAGCTTGTTAAAAGAGCACAAATGCTCAGAATGCCCTCAGGGGAAGCAAGGCTTGAAGTGAGCCAGGCAGAGGTTTCCTGGGAGAGAAGATGATTCAGTGTAACTTCTGCAATGCCTCCCCCATGCATAAGCAGAGCTGTGCGCCTCAGATTGGAGATCAGTCGATGATCACCTGCCTAATTAAAGTCTCAGATGTCTTGTGGGACAAAATCCCTGTAGGTCAACATTCAGCAGTTTCAAGGGTTGAATCAAATTGTTTGTGTACAGCAATGCCAATAAATTGATCTTAATCGAAATGCAATAATCCTCTTGAAGGGTAAGGCATTCATTACTAGGAAACTTAATTGCTGCCAGTCTTATCAAGCTGTTAACTGGCCTCCTACAGACACACAATGATCCAGTTGCCCACAACACATCACAGGAGTGAAATGAATTATTTTTTACAACTCAGGATTAGCAGTCGTAATACTTTTAATCTGCAGAGAGACCACTAGTCCTACAGCCTGGCTTAGAGATACAGGCAATTTCTTACCTTCCCCATGCTACAATGCAAACAAATCATCCTCTTTGCATTTTATGTTGAACACTTCCTCATGGATGCCAGGCTGTATTGTTTTATATTTTAGTGGCACTACGCTACAGACTAGAGGTTACAGAAAATACACATTTCATATGCCCCATCAGAAACTACAAAATTGTACCACAAAGCTTTCTGAGTTTTGTTTCTTAGCTGAACACTGCCACTTTTTAAAAGAAAAGGTTTTTATTAAAGATCATGAGCAACACACTTTCAAAAATTTTGAGAATAAAAGCATTAGTTAGAAATGTGTTCACATGTTGCTCTAAGTATTGCTGGACAAGCACCCATTAGAATAGTAAAGGTTTTTTCACACAACCATACAAACAATTACTTAAAACAAGCCAATCACAGGTGTATTCCTTCTCCTGTTTTTGCAGTTGAGGCCCAGTGGAAATCAGGAGAGGCACTGCATGCCATGCATGAAAACACCATCAGGCATTTTCAAAATATATATAGGGGGAAAATCTTTATCTATTTTACAAAGTGATGCAGTAAATAATATTACTACAATCATCAGTGATCAATGTGCTAACAGGCAACCAGAGTATGACAACACAAAAAATATCAGGACCTAACTGAAGAATGATCAGCAACATAGGTACTGATGAAATAAGTAGAAAGCCTGCTTACCTTTTAAAAGTACAATAATACAAATAGTCAAAACAGAGTTTATCAAAGCCAGGTAACAAAGTTGCTAATTTGCAGTGCTGAAAACTAGGGGCCTTCCTTGTGCAAAGGCCAAAAAAAGAGTAGAAAGGTTCCAACTTTCCTCCAAGTTTCCTTCCTTACTAGTTTCATGTTCATGCACAACATGGAAGGCTATTTCATCACACCATTGTACAGACCCTCAATTATCTCTGTGCCCCAACAGGCTCAAGTAAGTCCTTCATGGCAAAGAGTAGAGCGGACAGCTCTGCCACCCTCTCCCAGCACCCATGCAGAGCTCTTCCCAAAGCAGCAGAGTGGTGTCCTTGCCAGAGGTTCATTCTTAGTGCACTGTAGAATTACAGGGCCACACATTGCCTACCAATAATGCAGCATTACTCAAATGGAAAGTAAATCAAAGCAACAATCACAGCCCATAAAAACTGCCAGGTGCAATTTAAGAACATGGTTCCCAAGTCTTGCACACAGCAACTGTCCTTCTGCAAACAGAATACCAGCTACTAACAAATACTGACCAGTGCCAGTCCAGTCAGGAATACTGCACAGCCCTGATAAGAAGCACTGATACACTACGGAGTAAACAGATCTCTGCTTTCCTGGGGAGAGTAGATCGCAATGTGAAGAACAAACATTTTAGTGAGTCACTTCCGGTGTTAAGGATATGCAAACGTCCTGTGTAAAGGTGCAACGCTGACACAGTTTAGGGAGTGACTTTTCTCAATAGCAAATCACAGAGTGAGCCTGGAGTTCACCTAGGAGGCGAATGTTCTGTGGCACTGCCGGAGTGCTGCTGGCTCCTCCAGCATCAGCAAACGCACCTGCTGCATCAGAAATCGGAGTTCCACAGATTCATGTTTTCATTCTCCTTACCCGTGACAATTAACTCATATGCTTCTCAAATGTCCTTCGCATTTTATCTGCCACAGTTTCTGTTCTCATGCCAAAGAAGATAAGGTAACATACAGAGATTTAATACAAAACCCCCACAGCTTCATGTTGCTTGTGTGTTTGTATTCTCAAGATATGATTAGCACCTGGTTAGAAGAGTTCCAATCTGACTATCCAAAATTATGTCCAATTGGTATCTTATCTTATAGCAACTGTAGTTCCTGAAAACCACACAGAAAATAAAGAATAATCCCATCATTCATCATTTGTTTTGAAGAAAATTATATAATCTCACTTCAAAGCATGAAATTGCCTCTAGGAGCATTAATCTGTAGGCTAATCTTTTTATCTCTATCTGACCACTCCACCGTAGTAAAGTGCTGGAAAAGGCAACGTGAAACATCTTGTATACAAAAATTTAATAGGTTGGAAGAGGATGAAACTGTAGGTTACTGTACGTTAAGCGCGGGTACAGTAAATCAGTAAGGTATTAAAAATGACTTCTTGGTTGTTGATATCACCCAAGTGCCAGGAAAGGTACTTTGCAGTGACTGTATCTCTTTCTATTGTATTCAACTTCAGCTCCTGTGATAAAGACAGCTAAAATGCTAACTTCAATAAACAACCACCATGGGACAGCACATTATCTGATGTAAAACAGACTGACCAAGAACTGAGACATCCTGTAACGTTCTGTAGCAACTATCTTCAAATGTTCAGTTGTAAATATATTTTTTCAATAGCTTCCCTAACATGCAGACATTGTGTCACAGATGAGGACTCATGAAGATCTACAAAGATCTGATGATGTCCCACCACCTTTCTGAAGCACCAGAATCAATATTTTCACCAGATGCCAGTCATCCCGGGTCACATATTCCCCAGTTACACACTTCTAGCAGAGATAGGACAGATACATTTCCAATTTTATTTCTGACAGTATAAATGTTTTAATACCTTTCATATGCCAGTTGCATTTACAAACCAATAGGACATCCCCTGCTTTGCCCTGACCCATCTGCCTTCACTAAAAAGTTAATTCTGTTTGTATTTTTGCCATGCCAAACAAATTCCTATTGCTTCCTGGCATAAGGTCATTCCACACCAACACTGGAATGTCATCTCTTTTCCCTCCTGTCACCTGCTACTGCAGATTCACATACAGGATTCTGTAGCATGAGGCACTGATGGTGAATAATGCCTTGTCTGAGTCATATTCTTCGTGAAAATGGCAGACCTTTTCAGCCTGTGGAAAGCAACTCATTTCAACAGCAAAAAGAGACTATCCAAATGTCTTTATTACTACTATTTTCTTAAAAACCATCCTTAAAACTGTAAAAATGGGAATATTTTAAATAAATTAGCGTATACTGTTTTCAATGTTCGTGAGCTACAAGCTCTTAATAATTAAAAGGCATTTTATCAGCAGTTTCATTTTGTGTTAGTGAAGATGTATTTCCCTTCAGGGTAACAAAACCAACAACATTCACTGAGACAGCAACTACAATTTCCTATATTAACCCGACAGGGAAGAAGGCATTCAGCATCAAACAGCTCTGTCATTTCTTTCTCTAGAGGAATAACTTTCTAGATTTGTTACCAACAGTGAAGGAAAACTGCTTTACAGAAAGTTTTATTTACACTGTAGAGAAATTAAGTCAAAAGTGAAGTAGCAGTGCCTGATTTAATAAGACATGCATTTGTAAAACATGCATTTATTTTAAAAGTGCAAACAAGCAACAAATTCACAGGCTTTCTAAAAGCTTAGGCTACTAAGGCATTACAAAAGAGATGCCAGTAGTGCTGGCACTCACAAATAAATGTGGGTTTATTAGACTAAGTTTTCAAAGCCCAGATGCTTACAGAGCACATTTTCCCAGCCTTTTAACACTTGTTTTAAAAAGTAACTCTCCAAAATAGCCATTGGGTGCTATTATCCTGCAGGAGGAAGTGGGGAATATGAACCCAAACCCTCCCAACTCCACCTGAAATGTAGCTAATGAGAGGCCTCAAGATATCACAGACAAAAGGCAGTTTATATGGAAATTCCTCCTCTAAAAAGAGACATGGAGAAACTTCCCGATTCAGCAGATAAAACAACATGTAAACTCATCCTGGCCTGTCTGACCAGCCTACAGACAGATCTCACGCCACCCTCAAAACGCTTACTGCAGAGCAGAAAAGTGTTCGGGCTCCTGAACTTTTGTTCATTTTAACAGTCTCCCTTAATGAGACGTAAAAATATTTTTACCTTTACACACTGGACAAACACTCCAATATTAAATCTACAGAATATGGGTTTGGCTTGATAAGACAGTTTCTCACTCTGTTTATTTCTCCTAAATATGCAGCCACCAAACTGAGCTTTAAAAATACCTTACAGTATTTCTTAAATATTAAATTGGAAAAAAATATATAAATTCCTGAAAATAAAAGGACAAAGTACTCACAAGTACTATTAGAAAGCCATTATAAACAAACTAACATTTTCCAGAAAAAGTTACCAGAAGTTTGTATTCCTAAAAAAAAGACCTTGTTTGGTAAGAGAAAGCATACATGGGGGAGGCAAGCGTGGGGAGTCTCCTGCCTTTCTCTCATAGAAAACAGAAAACCTCTGGACCACAGGAAATAACACAAGTTTTAGAAAATCCCAGTGGTATGAGTGAAAACACTTCAAATAAATCTGTAAGCCCTCAAAACAATGTTAAAGGACACCAGATGTTCTTCCCCCTCACTAGCTTGTTCGGAGACTCACGTACTCCCTAGGAGAAGTCATTTATTCACATTGATTAAAGTGGGTATTCAGATCCAGACTCATACAAACAGAGGAACTGAGACGAATAGGTGCATAAGGAATGACAAGCTGTGCCTGTCGTCTTCTTGCTGAAAAAAGAGCCTCCCTGAATATGTGAAGATAATGGAAAAATACAGACCTTTGAATATACCTTTTCTTCAGACTTAATATCTTTATAATGTAAAACAGAGCCTGCAAAAAAAAACGCAAGTCTTAAATTCAGGCTGGAAACTAGTTTTGGAATGAAATTTTTCTTTTGCTGTGCTTTTGTGATACGTGGCTGACATACCGGTGCCTTAGCTGATAACACTGCCAAAATAAAATATAATCATCATTATAACTCCTGCCACTATAAGCCAATTCTGAAATTAAATCAGCAATTCAGATTTCTCTTATTGTCAAGCATCCTTAAGCAGGAGCCTTTCCCCTTGACCATCTCTGCTAGGAAACATTCTTGCTGTGTAAGAATGATAGGCTTAGATGTGGCCATGAGAAACTAAAATGACACACAGGTGTCAAAATCCAAAAGCAGAATCCCAGGGCCTTTTCTCAAGTCTGTCAGCAGCTACAATGCCAGACACTATCCTAAGAAATTATATTTTATTCACAGACTCATTAGGTAGAAGTCATCAATAAGGCTGGGAGCAAGGATTAAAGTCCAGCCCAAGACATTAGGCTAAAAATTAATTCGCTGATTAGGACTATGTTCCTTATTTCTTTCACCTTCATCAGAAGCAGCAATAAATGACCCTTAGCACTGACTAAGCCAGGTGGCTGAGGACTTCCCCTAAGTTTAGGAGTTATGGATTTGAATCTTCTCAGCCAAGGCTGGGCACAGAACAAGTTTCTCACGCTTTAGGCAAGTACTGCAAACCCTGTGGAAAAGTAAGCATGGAGATCCTACCCACACCAATGGTATCTGGAAGGATGGGAGCAGTGCCTGCAACTTGGGTATGCAGGTATGGAGCTCACATGCCAGTCTCAGGGTTGGGGATGCTCTGACAGAAGCTTTGCACAGCTGAAGGAAGGACCAAAATCCTCTTTATATTGCGGCACAGCATCTTTGGTGCCTTGGCTTTTGCAAATCAGTTCTGTAGCCTGTGGAGCCTCTCACAGCTCTTTAACCTTTCCCCTAAGCAATAGAAGGGTTCTCCTTTCTTGCTACTCTCCTACTGTTACTCTCCCATATACGCTCTTGCACCTGCAAACTCAATATTATTATTGCAGGGTCTCTGGGAACCTGAAGATATTCCCACTGGCATAAGATTCACCCCTTCTTTACTCCCTTTTCCCTGCCCTTGATTGCAGCCTTTGGTTTACATTAGGGAGGCAAATCATAGCCTGAATAAAGTTTACCAACAAGCCAGTATCCGATCAAAAGCCTGCTCTAACCAGCACTAACAGCATGAGTAGGTCCAGGTGAAAACTATATTCTTACTAAGGTAGATAGTGGGGGGGGACTCACCTGCTGTGTTGGATCTAAGAGAGTCTTAACTAATTGGAAGCAAGTTCGGAATTATAGGGGGTTTTTTGTTAATATACTGAAGATTACTTGCTTTTGCCATTTCTTCTCTGCATTAACATTATTTCATCACCATGATCATCCAATTAGAGCAAGTAATTTAAACTCAAATTGCATTAGTAGAGAAAAACTGATACAGAAATTACTTTCCTCTTGTAACTTCAAATAACAATTAAAAATTTTGCTGTCGCTGTGAGAAATTTAAGATCTGAAGGACTGTACAAACCATAGTCTCAAAGGCTAAACAGTTCACAACGACCTGAACACAACAGTAAAAGTTTTATAGCAAAATACTTCACTGAAACAAACAATTCTATACCCTCTCTCAGCTTCAGTTTCATCAAAACCAAAACTTCTGAAAGCCAGGAAATGCACTGCACTAAGACACAGCCCTTCTCCTCCTCAGCCAAGAAACAAGAGGCATGATCTGCAAACACAGAAATGTGGTCACTAAACAAAGGATCATATTGTGAAAGCGAAAAATCACTCTGACAGTGATGGAAGGCGATCTTGGGCACCTTGCTCTTAACCTACACAGGAGGTAACCTGGGACTGACGTTCGTCTCTGTCCCTGCTCCTGACTATTTGGTCCAGTGTCTCCCCAGTTTTCATCCTCCTTTCTCTTCCTCTGTGGGATTTTGCAGCACATAACTGCAGCTTACAGTGCTACAGACTTTAATATTCTGCACTGGTAACCACGATCACAGTAATTTTGCAGTAAGTCTCCATCGCTCCCGAGCAAAGAGCATCTGCCCATACACCCAGGACAGCCAAGCCCCACTGTTAGGATTAGCATTTTTAGAAGCAATGTACTAGTACACTAGGAAATATCACTGAGATGAAAGTAAAATATTGGAGTTGAAAAGAGCAAACAGCACTATGTGTCAAGTCTATAATCTGTATTTATAAACTATAGTTAAATGCCACTGTCTCCTGCTCAACCTCCAGGATGATCCAACCACCACCACTCCCAATCCAGTACCTGTCAGGGACTGGATGAACCACGACTTCAAATCTAGTATGTTGACCAGGGTTCATTAATATGTCCTTAATAGTGTACCATGTAATAATAATAATAAAGAAAAGTACATGTTTCTATAACATTAAGTAGCAATAACACTGTGTCAATGCCCTTCATTTCATTTGCAGGAGAAAGGCTGGGAAACAGCCTTTCACTTGAGAATGAGGAAAGTAAAGTAAATAAGTTCTCGTTTTAAATTTGGTTTAATCGTTGCTAAATGCAGAAACATCCTACCAACTCTGTTCAATTTTTTTTTAATAAAGAACAACAATTTTTAATTAATAAATCAGGTTTCACCTACTACATTGTGCAACCCTTCCATAAAAATGTTAATTAAATATAAGTTTTCAGATTGGCTTAGAAATTGTATTTAATCATTATAACTAGTTTCTTGATAAACACATTCAAAATAGTTCTGCAGGTGAAATATTTGACAGAGCAAAACTGCAGTACTTAATTAAAAGGAAAAAAAAAAATCTAAAAAGGAGTAAAAACAAAAGCGAATTTCGTCCCTCAACCAACCCAAGAAATAATGAGAAAGAAAAGAAGTGGAAAACAAACAACCTTTTATCGTTTACTGATTGTTCACCCAGTCTTAATGTGAACTGGGTGTCAGAGGCATTCTTTTTAAAAGAATAAAAATAATAAATACCAAAGTTCAGAAAGTATCACAGTCTTCTGCTAAAAAAAAAAACCCAACAAACCCTTGAAAATTGCAGGTTTTCCGTTGAAATTTATTACTATACTATGCCAAAAAAAACAGAATTACTTATAGACATACATATACATGATTAAAGTATGTAAAGCAGAAGTGACTAAGTAATATGTGTGGAGATAAAACTAAATTAAAAGAACTTATCAATAAAACATAAAAAGGCAAAACACTAAGCCAGCTTTAATTTTTGTAAAATATATTAAACAACAGAAAGGAAGTCAACATTTGTGTCAATTCTATAGGCTACTGATAAAGCCGAACACTGATATGAAATCTCCTGGGGGAGGGTGCAAGCAAGGAGGTTCAGAGATTGACTTGAAGCAAAAAAATCAACAGTTTTGGACAACACAATTTACACATTTACAACATCACCTAAGCTTGAAATTCAATCCATAAATTGTGTCTAGCTTTCCCACGTAAATTATAGGTGCATTTTTAATGTGAACATATACTAACTTTTTATGTTTTATCACTTCAATAAGATAAAAAACCAACCACATCCAAAATTATGAATCATTACATTTGGACTACAGGGAAAAATCTTGGTCCCACAGAAGCGAACAGCAGAAGTCCAGAGTATGGTTAAATTCCCAGTTCATTATCGTTAAGATACCCATGCTTGATTGTGAAAATGAAAAAGCCTAAAAGTCAACTCAAACATCTAATTGTAAATGGAAACTCGTTCCCTGAAGGCGCACTCTTCCACTTCCACACATCAACACAAAAATAAATATCACAGAAATATAAGGCAATGAAAAGAAAACCCAGAAGGCCACACAGTTTGATGACCAAATTTTTCTTTACTTCAAAAACACATCTTTATATTCAAATTCCAAGTCTGCTGTACTGTAATAAGAACATGCAATCATAAATTTCATTTATCTTTATCATTTGCATCCCCTAGCAAACTGAGCTCCAGCACAACATCTGGTTTTCAGTGAAGACCTTGGTTACCTAGTCTTCCATCTGGGTCCATTATAATGCAAAGCAGTCAAGAAAGAAGCCTCAGGGTCATGTAATCCATTCTCCATTAAACTGTGAATTGCTTTGTGATTGAACATTATCCAATAACGAATGAATTTGCTCATGATCCATCACAAGAACTCTTCGGAGTATACGTGGATTTTTTTTAATTTTCCTTTAATACGAACACACAGAAGTATTGTAGTTACATAACCGAATCTGCTTCTTAAAACTTTGCACAACTTAAGTCTCCTTGGTAGTTGACCATAGAAAATGCTGAACCAAGAATGACAGAAATTAGAGTATGGCAAATGTAATTTTTTTAAGCAGGACTTAAGCCTTGGGATCACTCTCATCATTCTACTTGGCTGGAATGGCTGTTTTTCATTCTTGTTCTTAAAACAGGACACTTGTGAAAAACATACTTCACCCCTTCTTGCTTGATGATGCTACAATCCAGCAGTTCAACATCCTCTATCACCTTTTGCATACTTCATTTGGACATGGCCAAACAATTATTTGAAAAACAGGAACTATCACAATCATAATTTAACCTCTGGTAATCTAACTCCTAAAAAAGTTCTTAGAACTAAAATATCGTATCCACATAATTAGGTAGCAGGACTCTTCTGCATTGGTCACACAAAAAGATCACTTTTTTGGGAAAGTTTCAGTAATAAACACTTCAAACAGGAGGTACTGGCAGTCGTCTTACTATTTCCATAGCTATCTTCAGATAGGCTCTAGCCTGTAAAAACAGAAACATATATTTAACACCTTTGATCTTCTAGAAAAAGAAGTATTTTATATCTCATTAGATATCTGTTCTTTCACATACCTTCAAAGAACAGCAAAAATGTAATAATAAATGGGTTCCATTTAGCCAGTTTGTGCTCAGGAAAAACAACGCATTAATACATAAAATAAGTACAAGCATGATTTAAAACATTGAGGGGAATTGTAAAATTTAACTTTGGTTTTATTCTGAGAGTAGAACTTGACTGAACAATTTATCTTAAACAGCAAACAGAATCAATATTCTTCGGGAGAACTGTTGAGGAGGAAGGGGACTCTTTAGTCCCACAGGTACTATTAATTACACACTTCCCTCACCCTGAAGATTGAGATGCACCAGGACTGAGATGAAGAATCAGAGAAAACAATTACATTCAAAGTAAAATTTTTCTGAGATCACCAATTCATTACGGACTAGATTACACTACAGAATTTCCTATACAGACATTAAAAAGAAAGTATTTTGAAAAAAAGACATCTTTCCAAAAGATTGAAGTGGGTATTGGAAAGAACCTAATTCACAACACTAGAACCCATACAACAGAATTTCTCTCTCAGACCAACCTGTGGCATCTGGTCAGACCCCATCAGCTGCAGGGTAGAAGAGCACAAAACTGTAAGGCTATTGGGAGCAATCCAAATAAGCCTACTTCTTTTAAAACCCCTAAAAACATCACAGAGCTAGGACCATAATCAGTCTAACATCAAGTATTCATAAATTTGTCAGAAGACACATATTAAAACACTGCTTAAAGGCCAACACAGAACAAACCACATAATGAAACCAAATGATTCCTATACCAAACTCAAAAACTTGTAGTCAAAAGCCTTTTAGAAAGGCCTCTCATCTTCATATAAAGATTTTCAATTAAAAGAGTATATTTGTATGTGTATGTATCTTGTACATAGTTCCAGAAGTTGATTACTTCCACTGTTAAAAATGTACACCTTATCTATAATTTGAATTTGCCACGCTTCAATTTCCAGCTGGTGCATCACATTCTGTGTCTGCCTAGCACAACAGGACACTCCCCTGCTCTTCAGCTTGCTTCTACTTTGTCAGATTATCACCAAGCTGCTACTTCATCTGCTCAAATAAGTCTGCATATGGAGCCCACGTTGACAACCTTACATTTCACTAGAAGAAATCACAATATTCCCTACCGCACTGATCCCTCCTGCAGCACTCTTAGATGGCTCTAACCTCAAGTCCCTGATGAGCCTTTAAAATAGTGAACAAAATGAGAAGTGCCTGAGGCCAGAGCTTGAGGGGCAGGAAGAGAAGGTCTGCCTCTCACTTGGGCCACTAGCCCCAGCTGTCACTGGTCTGAACCAGGTGGCAGCCTTTTGCAGGGCCAGGCATTCCTAACATGTCTCCTCTCCTCTAGGTTTTGCTCCTGGCTTCTAGGGTTTTCTTTTCTGGGACTCCCAGGCTCATAGTCTCAGTGCTCACATCACCTTAAAACCAAAGTCATGTAATTTTCAGAGTCTGTAAGGAATACGGACCCAAAGCTAATACTGTTTTCTCCCATATGTGTGACTGTAGCAAGAACTATAGAACCTAAGTCACAAGCATGAAACCAAATCTTCTCCTACGGGTATAGCTGCAGTGCAGTTGGGCAGCACAGCCGTGCCCATGTGCAACACCCACCACACTTAGCTGTTAAGTCCCTGGGTGGTCTAGCTACTCCCCAGCTAGCCACCTGCCTGGATGAGATAATGGACCAACTTGAAATAAGGTGATTGATTGAAGTCAAGCTGCCTTTGAAGTTAAGTATTTGACTAATCAGTGTAGAAGCACTCCAGGTGGGAACTGTGGACATCTTCAAGAGTCCCACTGGCAGCTCCCACTTTGCATAGAACAATTCATGTGTTTTAATGAGTCAATTAACATCCCGCATGGAAAATCTGGCTCCTTCTAGAGACTGCCCAGGCTGTTCCTGCTCCAGTGCTGACCAAATTGTACATCGAATTATATATACCCTCTAGAAATTGTTCCTGCAGGTGTAGAAATAGTAACATAAGACAGCGTTTTTGTACATAGTTAAGATATATGTTCTGTATATAAATCAAGATAATCAGCAACGATCATGCATATCCTGTAGTAGTCACGCACAACCATGGTTAAAACTGCATGGTTAAAACTGAGATAAACAGCAGTTCAGGGAGTCTCATTTGATCCAGCCACAGACACAACCGGCAAGGGTCCTTGGAACACAGACTTCCATAATCATCCAGACAGCAAAGAGATATCCTGCTTGGAGGACCTGATTGCTTGTGTGTTACACTATGTCAAGACTCCAAGAAACTAGATTTATCTTTTTTTTTTTCTTCTCCCCTCCAAGAAAAGCAGTAGTAAAGAGCATCTGGGCAACTATTTCAAAATGTACACTGACTGGCAAGTAGCTGATCTGTCACTTTGCTCCAGGAGATTCCTGGAGCAACTCTTTGTAGCCAGCATGATAGTACTGCCTAGCCCTAGTGTTATCAGCAATCGGTCTTACCTGCCGAGCATCCTTTTTTGTTGTTTTCCTAGACCACTACTTTACGGACCATGTTAAACGGACCCATATCTCATATATTCCAGAACTCTACCAGTAACCTTCCTTTGACAAATTCAACTTGTTCCAGCCTCACTTCTATCTTTGAACAAATCATTCAGCTATGAGTGAGGGGCTGTCTATCAATCAACATATGTCAAAGGTCTAAATGGAATCTCAGTGACTGTCAATATGCCTTTCATTACACAAAAACAACCCTACATGTACTGCATGGTTTCTCCTACTCGTGATGTTTTCAATGTGGCACCTGTAGACAGAGAGCATGGCTCAGTTCAGCTGTTTAGTCCATCATTACTAAGCAAAAGATGAGTTGTAACTGAAAACGGAGACGATTTGTCTTTCCTTTTTTGGGTGGAAAGCCAGAAGAGAAAAAGTAAAGGATGAGTTCTTATTCATCACTTACAACCATTTCCATTTTAATAGGATAAAAGTAAACATTACAGATCAGTTTTTCCCTTTGTAGTTTGGAAGCTTTAAAGGAATCATTTATAGAAGGTCTTTCTGAAAGATATTTTTTGCAGATGGACAACTTTATATTTAACAGTAACATATCCATTAGCTGGAAGCCAAACATTCTCCCTGCTTCAAGAGAGAAGTGCACAGGAAGATAAAATGCCTTAAAAACAGACCTGGCTTGTTGGCGACAAATGCTGCCTAGATGGTATCTGAGAGCAACACTGGGGAGGGCAGAGGTAGAGGTGGAAGGTGACACTCAGAGAGAAATGGATAATGGCCATGTGAGAGACTGCTCACCTCTCAAACACTGGTACAAACTGCCAGAAAGAAGGGCATCCTTTAAATCACAAACCTCCTTAGAACTGAGAGCTCACGGTAGATGATTAGGTGACTAATGGCAGCATATATCTTGGAGTACAAAATGGAGAACTTGTAATGAAGTTCATCAAGAAAAGGACAGAAAAGTTCTACTTAACCTAAATAATCAGAACATCCTGATTCATTACTCTGTCATGGGATAACAGACACAGGTACATTTAAACTCCAAGTCTTTTTATTAGCTCATCTAATTAAGCCTTACAGTAATCCTAGAGAGAAGTGAGCCTTTCAGTTATGGCATTTAATTCTCCCTAAAAATCTTACCCAAGCATGCATCACTGCTAAGATTACCGCAAACTGACAGCAGTTTTCACCTGACGGCAGCTCATAGCTAAGGCTGCCCTGTTCTCATGGGTTGGCTTGGCTCGAGCTGCCAGTTTGCCTTTCACTGAAGTGCAGATCTTAGCCTGCAAACAGCTCACTACAGTGGCTTCCAGTGTCCAGTGCAACGGCCGTATATACACAGCATACAATTTATACATCAAAAAAATCAGAACAGGTATGAGCTGGTATCATGTGTGCCTTCACCCAAAGCACTGCATACAAACAACCTCAGACCAGGAGCTCAGAAAAAGCATACTGATCCCATCACTTGGTTGCAGGCCACATTCACCACAGAGTGTAAATCCTGGTGCTGACATGATTTCTAACTTCTATTTGTGATTAAAAGGCTCCAAGACTATTAAGTTGCTTCGTCCAGCCCACCAATCCAAGGGAGAATCTATACAAGTCCTGACTGACCAGAATATCGAATGTTGTGGATGCTGCTGTACCTGTGATGAAGGATAAAGTATTTAAATCTGCTCAGCTGAGCTGTTAGGGGCTTATACTTTATTAATTGCTAAAGGAAACTAGCAACCATGAGCAACGAGCAACTAATCAAATAGTGACTATCACAAGGACAAACACTAGACTCAGCTACCATCTCCATGGAAATAAAGATAGGTGATAGCTTTTGTTCTTATTAGCATTCTCTTTGCTCAACCACAGTCCACTTTCCAGTTCAATCAGATTTTAAAATAGCTTTAATTTTCATGGAAATTGCTTGTTACTTTGACACAACTCCAACCTTCAGTGCATGCCTGGAGCTGCCCTCCAATATCTGTATTTTACTGTGGTCAACTCAGAAGGCACTAAAAGCATGATGACAAACACAGCTTTAAATGAGCTTCCACTTCAGATAAAAGCTTCATGTCACCCAGAGAAATTCCTGATTGCTGCAGGAGGCCCAGGGACTTTCACACTCTGTTTTCCTCTGGGCAGTTCTACCTTAAGCTTCTTTGCTGCATATATTGACAACTCCAGTCAAGCTGCAACGAAGTCTCAGCCCAGAAAGGGGATAGTCAATCCACAAATTACTAGATGAAAGAGGAGATGGGTAAGTAAACTGGATGCTTCCTGAATCTAGCATCTCAAAAAAAATTCCTTGGTGCTCATGAGAAATTTCCTCTATATTAGGAATCCTAATATATTAGCAACTGCAAAAACCAAGCTGACCTCTGAGGGAGCCTCAGCTGGGAAACACCGCTAGCCCCGAGGTGCCGTTACGTGTGTACATCACTCAGGTGCCATTACGTACATCAAAAAAGACACCTTGCCCAGAAAACATGGCTAAGTAGAACAGTGCAATTTAAATGCAATATAGTAATATCCTTCAAACAGACTACCCTACCACTCAGCACTTTCCTCAGCAGAGTGAAGCATAAATGAGGGTCTGATGATGCTACACCCTTAATGAAGGATTCAAACCTGCACATACCAAATGTTCCTGTGATTATTCAAAGGAAGCCTTGATGATAAGGCATGTTATAATTCATATCATGCAGCCTTCTTCAGGGTTTGTTCTTCTTTCAAAGATATCATGCCCTGGAGAGACCACTCTTTAAATGGAATTATTGATGGCAGCTAAAAAAACCCAAGCATTATTTGCTAGCACTACTTCAATTTTTCTCCAACTATTTTTTGTGAACTTCAAAATGCTGTACATTTTTACCCTACTCACACATCACTCTTCCATAGAGTTCTACGAGAAAAGTCCATCTGAATACAGATTCCACTTGTCTCTTTGGATGATACCACGATAAGGACTGTAATATTTCTAATTTATTTGAAAAGGGACTTTTTAACCAGACTTACTTTCCTCTGTTACATCACACTCCTGGTGCTTTGTGCCTCTGCCTTCCACCTCACCTGGCTTTTTCTCTCATGCTACAGGTCAGTGTGAAATTTACTGAACTCAAAATCCTTCACCAGTATATACAAACATAGGAAATCTGCAAGAGGGCTGAATACAGTTTATGTTGTTAAACACGAACTGGACAGTAACAGAAGCTTCTCTGAGAAGTATGTGGGGTTTGTATCATACACTGGTCTTAACTGCATGTTGGATAGAATGATAACAAGCATGTTTTCCAGCCGCAGGTCCTGCTTTCCTTGCTCCAGGAAAAGTTTGGCTCTCTTCCTACAAGTCGTAAATTCCTCACCACGCTGCATCTGAGTTTGTGCCTACCTGCAAAAGGCTGTAATCTGAGGATCCAACACACTCAACTACATATGATTCTCTGGGTTTGCTCCCTTTCACCCTCCCCTACTTTCCCAAAATACTCCACTTGAGTTTATGAAACAAGAGGGTGAACTGATTTTCCCTTAATGTGGCAAGAAAACACTAGGGAACTTACTGACCACAACACATCTCATGGAATTTGTCTTTTATTTTTTTTTCCAAAATCAATCATTCTCTTTATACTTTCTGCCATGAGGGCTCGCTATCTCTTTAATAATGGAGAAGGGAAAGAAGGTAAAATCTAAACTTCATTCTTTCATGACTTCTTTGCTGTCTTGAATACATTATCCCTGCTGAACCTTAGAGGTGTATCATCTCTCCTCCACAATTCTTTTTTTTTTTTTTTTTTTTTAATCACCTCATTCCCAAGATGAAAGACAACATCTATTGTTTGCCTCAGCCTCCAGCACATCTCCTCCCTGAAATGTCCATTCCAGCAAGACTCCCTAGCTTCTAGGGAGTGAATGGACACACTGGTACAGCTTGAGCTTCTTCTCTGATCTTGACACAAATGGGAGTGTGGTGCTCAATGGTCACAGCTAGTCTGTCTGTTCTAGCAAGGTATTATCAAATTCACTGTGCCATCAAGGCTGTGATACATGTGTAGTAAGAAGTCCTCACCATCAGCTGTCCCATACCTCTCTGGGTTTTGTGCTCACAGGTGGAAGAGCTCTTAGGAACCTCTTCTTACTCTCTCCCCTGGTGTTGATGGAGAGTTCACTTAAACATTCATTTAAACAACCGATTTGGTGGAAGAATTACTCCACTGCAATTAATCATGTTCTGTATCTCTTGCTGTGTTTCTAGTTCTCTTATCTGCAAGCTTCAGAACACCTCTTTCAAACACCTGTTTTGCTGCTGTTTCCTTCTCATGGTCCCTAGGAGGTTCCCCTATATCTGAGCATGATCAACTCCACCTGGTTTCAGTGATTCCTCATCTGTTTTCCCTACTGTTTTGCCTATTCTACCATTTTGGAAGTGTTCCTGATTTTCCTTTCACTTTTGCTGTCTAGAGACACTCCCATATGTTTGGGTGAGGAAAAAAAAATGAAGCCCTAGTCAGCCAGTCCACCTCCATAGCCTGATGGAGGAAAACACTCCCAAGACTCTCAATTATCTCCAGAAGGGTCTGGTAAGTCTTCACTGTTGATTTAACTAAGAAATGATCAGCTTCTTGCAGAGGATCTTAGTTCACTCCCGATAGCTGCAGCGTGTCTGCTCTCTCCCAGTCTGACTAGCCCCTGCCATTGAGGCTCACATGCGAATACATCAATACTTCATTTCCACAGCGCATAAAGGTTTTGTCAGTGAAAAGTGTTGAACAAAATGCCACATTTTAAACAACTAAGCTGACAGAAACAGTAATGTACACAATGTTATACCAAGACCAAAATCATTTTACCAGCACTATTTATTTCTCTATGGGGACTGTCACAAGCTTCACCAGAAAAGAACTCCAGCCATTAGACCCTCATATCCTTTAGCTATATAGTCAGCCCTTTCCATAAGTAGATTAGTCCTATGTATTCTGTGCCTTCCCTGAGGAAGAACTTTCTAAGCTCACACATGACAGTTCTGCAAGTAATTTTCTTTCTTCTGGAAGTGTTGTTTTAGTTGTCAGTAATTTCCTTGCCAGTTGTGAAAAGGAAACTTCCCTTTTCCACCACCACCTAAGCTTTGAGAGAATTAATTCAGACAAGTTTGCTTACACATTTTAGAACTCTAGTGTAGAATGAGAGCTATACTTTTTCATATCAGCGAGGCAAGCTGAACCCCATGGCAGGTGTGTAACCAAAAAGCAGCATTAGCTAACATATTTTAGAAACACCCTTTATTCTAGTCGCAACGGAGCTTAGAAGGTGTGACCGCATGCTGGGTTTCTTAAAAGTCAATCACCATTCTTATTCCTCACTGTTTGAATCTGCTAGGTATTATTTCAGTTCTATTATTCTGTATTTGATTTAATGTGTTCTAACAAAAACAGCACAGAATTTTGTATTTAAAAAACCATGTAAATTTAAGGGATGAGAGCAGAGAATTTCAGTAGCTCTAAGTACATTATTCTCTATATGAAAAATTGTGATTGTTCATGCATGAATAGCCACAATTTTAGTTTATTTGAGAAACATGACAACGGGTGTCATGTATTAAAGATTAGAATCTGACCTTATATGACCTCTCCCACCACCAGTTATGCGCCAAGAATTTAATTTTTCTTTTAAAATATAAGGGAACAACAATAATTTTCTCTGTCTTTCAAATGAGACGCAAACCAGGGATAAAGGGCAATTCTTTTTCATTCTGTAGAGATTAGTGACATCTAAAAAAGCCTCATTCTCTGAGGAGAATGATTATCTCACAGACACAATGGCAGAGAAGAATATTAAAAGTTTTCCCCAGAGTCACACATATTTGTCAATCTTTATTCCTCTTCAAATTTAACTTAATTGCCACAAATGGTGCTTATAACCCCTCCTTTTGTTACCAAGAACATAGTCCAAGAAGGAACAGATGGCAACACAACAGACTTTATTGTCTTTTTTAATTTTCAGAATGCTACCCTACATGTCTGAATTTTTAGATTGATAGTCCTGCAGGCTACAGACTCTTGGTTAATATAGATTTCAGATACTGTGAGCTGTGAACCTTCCATCTTAGATTGCTCTGCTGTTTTGCTTCAACTTCGACCTAAGTCATGCATTTATTCAAACCTTCGCACTGCTGGTCAAACTTCCCAGACAGAAACTACCATATGGATTATAATGATTCCTTTTAACAAGGATCTAGACTCAAGATCACTACATTATTCCACAGAGGATCAGCATGGGCCTTGCCCAAGTCCAGCAAAAACACTACATTCAATTAGAAATCAACGTGCCATAGTGCTGCTGCTTCTCTTTCAAAACAAAATGATGTGTTAGATTTTTAAGACTGTTACTGTTCCTCTTGAATCCCAACCAGTATGTTAATAACACTGGATTAACAGTGTTAATCCCACCCCCTCCGTTGTTTTTTTTTTTCTCAAGAGTGGGAAACAAAAAGGTATTTCCATATGTGCCCACCAATCACGATATATTAGAAAGGTCACCAATATTAGAATGTGCTGTAGATACATTCTGCCTCATGTCTAATTGATTCTACTATCCATTATTAGCATGAATCACTTTTTTTATGGTAACATCCAAGCAGCAGTCAAGTGTG
Organism: Coracias cyanogaster; assembly: GCA_033124195.1. Classification (NCBI taxonomy): domain Eukaryota; kingdom Metazoa; phylum Chordata; class Aves; order Coraciiformes; family Coraciidae; genus Coracias; species Coracias cyanogaster. Next base: position 1,883 of record JAVSBS010004953.1, on the reverse strand, counting down.
AAGCATCACGTCATATACCGTGCAACCACAACATTGCAGACAATACCCTGCCCTGCAGAGCCCGGCAGACAAACTCCAGCAGAGCAGAAAGAAAATACTAGCCAGGAAAATCTTACTCTATCAGCGTTAATGAAGTTTTGTATGTGCAACTACTTGTCTTTGCAGACTTGCATAGTTGACTCCCACCACCTCAATAAGTCATATTTTCCTTTGGCAATAAAATGTTATGGTAAATGCACCAAAAAAATCCATTTTCTCGCATGTGTAAATTGCTCCACTTCCTGCTGAAAACAACCCAGGTACTGACAATATGCAGGTTCTGCTCCAAACATCTTTGGATAGGACCCTTTGACAGTTTCCAGACTCAACTACCAAAGGCTCAACTAACAGTTGTAGAAGACCTACATTAGCTGCAAGGCCCCATGAGGCTTGACACTGACCCTCCTCTTCTTGGCATGCCAGAACATTGGTCAAATCTCTGCTATTCTGAATGATTCAGACTAATTAAACCAAACCAATCCCACAGAAGCAGAACAGATGACCAGCATTCCAAACTGAAGGGCCTAATTTACTTGATGATACTACCCTCTTTTACTTAATTTCTGTAAGTTACATTCAGATACACACATTCCTTTTCAAACAGCAACAATGAGAAGCACTCTCCATTCACTTTTGGAAGAGGGCTTTTGGTTGTTTTCAGCGCAGTGCACCAAACTTACGGCATCACTCTGAGGCTGTGAGATCACAACAGGTTGTCCCGAATCACACGTCTCCCGTATATTAACATGCAGTGGAATGTCTCCTGTAAAAAAATATCAAGATACACTTATGTGAAGACCTAGTATTTCTTAAGTGTTTCATTAAAAGAGCCCTAAAGCAACCTGAAGTCAAATTCCAGCTGGGTATATTCTTTGAATTACTTAATCTCAAAAAATGAGTATTTGAAGTGAAAATTGGCTGTAGTACAGTTTCTGTACATCCATAATGATTAGTGCCAAACATATTCTGGATTTTTCATTCTCTGAACAGGAAGGACTATGCTTTGTAGTCATTTATTGGAGAGAGCAGTTGGCTTTCTTGCCTCAAATACACAGAAAAGCACAGGCTAAGGTACAAATTATTTTGCATATATAAAAAAACAATCTTGCCTGAGTGTTACGCAAATGTTCATCATGCAACTTACTGTTCAGCCTATCTCCTCATTGTATATTGTTTCCAGTGCTGTTTTAAGATTTTAATCACTGTTCAAAGATTTCTTTGAATACTTAATTTCCAAAAAATAGCATTTGTTATTGTCCTTATTAGGCCTTGCACCCAGTTAAAAGGGTAGACAACTATTCAGCCCATTCTTCTTTCCAGTAGAAATCTTCTTTATATTCTGCTTTTACAATGAGCAGAGAGCTGTCAGAGAGGAAAGGAAGGCTCTAAAGGACAACCAGTTAGCAGCTCTATTCCATTCTGAAACATACTTTCCAAAATACATGTTTTCAGCACTAAAGAAAACTTGAAGTTCCCATGTTTAGTTCACTGCTACACAGAAAACCAGGAAGTGAACCGAAGACCAAAACCAACTTTCTTTTAACTGAAGACATATCTGCATTTTACATCACTATTATTTTATGCAGAGACTAATTTTCACTTTTTTCCCTGAGGATGTTTTGTCAATGAAAAAATACTTCTTCACTATCAGCTTAATAACAAACTCAGAGAATTACAAGAACTGCCCTACTAGCAAACGGCAGCCTCTCTTTTTTCCTCGTCATATTTACAAAGAAGCACTGGTACTACAGGAGCATCACAGGACTTGTATAAGCAAAAGTGCAAGTCAGAAGGCAAAGCAACATGCAATCTTCAGTAAAAAAAAAAAAAAAAAAAAAAAAAAA
>JAVSBS010004952.1:117075-216339 GCA_033124195.1 Coracias cyanogaster | reverse complement strand
AGCTAAAGATTCTGAGATTACCATTTACTTTGTAAATATTTTTGTAAGTATATGTAAACCAGAGATTATATATATATATTTTTTTCTTTTCTTTTTTTTTTTTTTTTCTTTTTATTTTCAAGACTTAGGTTCGCATTCAGAATAACGGTACCAGAGACGACATTTTTCAAGATGATTTTTTTTGTTTCAGGGTAAACTCTTCCAGCTGTCTATGTTGACTGTCCAGGGGGATTTAAAATTATTTTCCACATGATAATGACTGGCCAACTTTCCACTGTTCTCAGTGCAAGGAAATGTCATTTAATTATTGCACACAAAATGGCTTCTGTTGTAGACCTCCCAGTTATGGCACTGTTGTTACTTCACATATTTTGTAAAGCCCTTCAGACTAATATCTTGATAGAGAAAAAACACTGAAATAAGATTCTATTGTATCATATGTGGCTAAAAATCTCATGGTTATGAAGCAATAATTGCATTCTTTTACAAGTCTTTGCCTGACCATGAGGGGGATAATTTGTAAAGAGGACTAAGTGGTACCAGTGAAGAGGCCAAGGTGCAAAAGGAAATCATGGCATTTGATTTAGCCATATACATTCAGTCTAATGCCAAGACTAGGAACAAATCATAAGGTACTGTGGAAAATAAAAGATACCCTCCTTCAGGAAATGAGTGGAACTTTTTCTGGGGAATGTCTGTTATCAGAAACCTGAACACCCCTAATGCAAGCTGATGTTTTCAGAGCATGAGATCTGTCATGAAAAGTGTCACAGCCTTCCCATGAGAGAGCAGGGAAAGGTACACCACAGCATGCTGCAGCCCAGTGAAGTGCCCACAGAGATGCTGAACAGCTCATCTGCTCTGACCAAAACTATTACCCCAATGTTTGGGCACAGGGAATGGCAGAGAGGGAATTTATTCTACCTCTTCCCTGAAATGAGTTTCTTGCCCGGACGGGTCCATCTTGCAGACTATAACATCTCTTGAATCATATTACCTTTCATCAGAATGAAAGTTCTTTACAGAAGTTGCTCCGTACATGTCACTATAGTTTCATATATTTTCATCTGTGGATTACCTGGGCTACATCCAATATCTCTGTCACCTTCAGACAGCTCTTTCTTTTAATTCACATTTCCATCGACATTTCTGGCAGGCCTACAGTGAAATATTCCGTAGCTTTTATGAATGTAAGGAATGTGGTGGTGAACCACAGGATTCCCCCACCTACAGCTCCCCCTTTCAGCTGCCAGCTGCTTGTCAGATTTTAATTAACGAGAAAGTTGCTAGCAGTTATTCATGCTGGTTCTCTCTGTTCCTCTCTGGAGAATTTCTAAACAGTGTTCAGAACATTGAGCCTACACTTTCACTTTTTTTAATGCTCTTCTTCACAGCAGCTAGTGAAAAATGTTAGAAGTGGTGAGTTTCTGTACCCAGAGCTCAGTTAATAGAGAACGATGTTCACCATTTATGGATGTGGCATGCAGGACCTCCCTTCCTTGCATTTCCTCCTCCTGTTTCCTACAGAAAATGAATGGAGAGGTCTTCTAGAAAATGATGTCTGCTCAATTGTAGGTATATTTTTAAACTTTTTATTTTTACAATATCAGGAATATAATTTACGTGAAAACACTGAGGGACTGCCTGCACTAGGAAAGTCAATATGGACACAGAGAAGTAAAGTTATCACAAGGCTGGAAGAAGAGCTCCTGAAGGCATTGCATTTAGCAAGGACACAGCAGCTCATGATGTGAGTTTATTTCTCCTCCCTTTAAGCATCCTTCTAAAACACACACTTTTTTTTTTTGTCTGTCACTTCCTGGAATTATATGGGCAACAAACATTTCATCTAAATGCCACCAACAGTCTACCATCATATCAAAAAGTCTGAAGAACGACACAGCACTACAAGGAAATGAAAAGTTATTTCAAAATATCAGCAGTCGGTGAATATCCTCAGCTTTAACTTAGCCCCGAAATCTAACTGAAGACAGTGCTTATGGTATTGCTAAATGGGAAGGTTGTAGTTTTCACTGTTGGCTTCCAGCCTTTGAAAATTATTAAAATGCAGCAATATGCAGCAGTCATTCTAAGTGATCCAACAGAGACTGAGAGAGCATTTCTGTACTCAGTCTTAAAAAGCAACAGTAAATAGTAAACGGTGGTTACAACAAATAGCAATTTAATAGACATAGCTTTTGATAAGCTGCAGATAAAATATACTGGACTGTGGAACCCCAAGTAGCTGTCCCATACTCTGACTGTAAGAGTTTCCATTATAAAGCCTGTTTTGATGCCCTCAACCAACCCTACATTCTAAGTCTCTGCAAAGAGCTCCTTCTTGTGTAACATTTCTGCTATGTGGACTCCAGCCAGAGAAAATCTGGAAAGAGAAAGAAGCTGGAGGTTATTCTCACAGGTATGGTTAAATGAAAGAACTTTGTGAAGAGTGTTGTTAATTTTTTGACACATTTTCTATCTTTTCTACAGGAGTTTTTCCTCAGTGTTTCTGATTTGCACTTTTTAATTTTTTCTTATTTTTTCTAATTATTTATTAAGAACTACAGTGGGGAACACAGCATTTGTTCAGCATTTTCAAGTGATGGTATGACCCCCACAGCCCAAGTACCTCCATAGCGCTGGTGTAAGCATTTCTACTCATGTGAGACAGTAATGGTCTGATTTATGCATCTTCTCCTTTCCAGATAAAAAGTGTGTCCTTGTTGGGTGGAACTTGTACTATATTAAAAGAAAATGAAGCCTCTTAGTGATTTTTCAGTTCCTGGGAACTGTTAGAGACCTCCATCATATATTATATGGAAGGAATAAATCCCCTCCTGTCATTATTGAGATCCGTGGTGCTTCCTCTACAAGCACTGTGGGTAGACATTGAGTTTACATGGACAGACATTACAAAGCTTTGTAGATCTATTCTACAAAACTTATAATGGTTGAAATAATGAATGCTAGTTAGTTTATATTTTTATAAAGTCTACAGATGTTATACTGTTCAGTTACAGTCATCTCCACCAGTCTTAACCCATTTGTAAACTGGCTTCTCTTCCTTTAATGTTCTGTGTTTGAGATGATACTGCAGTATCCTTTAGGTGAGAGTATCTTCAGTCCAGCCCTCTCTTACCTATTCACTAATAAACAATGTTTTGATAGATGAGATTCATATGAAAACTGGGTGATGGCCATTTTTCATGGTCAGGAAGTATGGAGTTCATCTTCACAAACATTCTTTGCAGTAATATTCACATCTGTCTGATCTTCTACAAAGCTCTTGTAAAGAGACTATTGAGAACAATCTAGCAGAACAATTGTAAGCCTAAAGCAATGGAAAAGTAAAGCATATCAAGTGTGATGCAAATAACAGGGCCACCTCCTAGAAAAGATATACACATCTAAAGATGAGAAATGGCCTCCAGTTCTGTGGACTCAAGAGTTGCAGCCACATACAGTTGCACAGATCCCCACATGTGCACAAAATGGCAGAGGTTTCCAGAAGCACACAGGGGATTTAGGCACATAACTTTTCAAAGCTGACCAGAGGATTTATTCAGATGCCTGGAACTCTTACTGGAGTTTTGTGTGGCTGTAACTTCTGGTTAGGTCTGAAATTTTCAATCTATGTAACTGCATGCCTACAATAGCTTAAAGGACAGCAACTAAGCAAATTGCAGTCTATGCCCAACATAATTCATACACGTGGGAGGATTTAAAATATTCCAAATAAATTACTATTGGCCTGGCTTTACTTTGAGACTACAAGCTTCCATTCATCAGCAAACCCTTTTCACTCTTTGTTTCTTCCTTTGGAATGTTTCTGTAAATCAGCTTATAAACTTTTGGCTTTAAATAAAAAGATGTTAGAGGGTTTTTTTTGTTGTTTGTATGTTCTTTTGGAAAACCTATTGCAACAGCAACTGCAAGGTCTCTCCTTCCACCAGGGCTTCCCCTGAGAGTTAAAACCATAATCAAACAAAACAGACCAGAGAACAGAAAGGACAGAGAAATCCCCCAAAGGCTCCTGGGGAAACCGACTCATCCCTTTATCAGCTTTTGGCTTCTATATATCCCAAAGATGATTCAGACATGTTCTGAGGTTGTCCCATGCAGGAGGTGGTGGTTACAGTGTTACAAAGGCTCTTCTGTCAACTTAACAGCTGCCTGAAAACTGGCCTTTATTTCATCAGCTACTTCAGTTCTGAAGAGGGGCTTCTCTTTTATTGCTACATTGCGTGTGTCCAGCCTATCTGATTCATAGTAGTCTGGCATTCCTTTTGTGCATTAATTAAGGTCTTTAGCTGCAAAAAAAAAAAGTTAACACTATGTATTCAAGCTTCCTCACGTGCTACTCAATTTAGTGCACATTTTAGTGATTTGAGGAAAATGCCAGCCATGCAATGTAAGTAGGAGCATACGATTGGCCTTATCAGATCAGACCATTGGTCCATGAAGTCTTGCATCATAAATCCAACACCTGATTTGTGAGAGGAAGGTACAAACAAGAGAAGTATTATCCCTCTTAACTAAGTCTGCAATGATACCCTCCAGTAAAATATTCTTTCCTTGCCCCTGTGGTGGTCAGATCACTATAGTCTAATTAAAAAGGGCTTCTCAGCTCAAACTGTTCAAAGAAAGAATGTATGAAAATTGATAGAAAAAGGATAAAAACTAGGAAGATGCCAAGAAGCTTGGAGGGAATTTCCATTTACTAAACTTGATAAAGTATTTGTTAAAGAGTTAAAGGCAACAGGAAGAAGTTTGAGCGCTGCAGGTACAACATTGAATAATATTCACACTAACTGCTAGCACAGCATCAGCAAAGAAACTCAAAATACTATGTATGCAAGAGGCCATGTGTCTCTGACCTTTACTCCTCATACAGTTTCAATGCAGACATTAACATGGTCTCTAAAGGCCTGAATGACATAGATGTGGTCATTCTGCTTCCATTTTGGTGACAGGAGATTCATGTTTGCTAGTAGATAGCAAATTAATCTGTAACTTAGTGGGCTCTTTACAATATCATCGTAAGGGGCCATTGCATAGCTTTAAGGTCACTGAAAGGATGTCTTTTGGGGGGATGAAAATGTGTACAAAATACAGTTTTCATGGGGAGCATTATAACTTAGGATGTTTACAAATCAGCTCATCTTAGTTCCCCTTCAGTCATCATGAAATCTGGAATAGTGTGCAAAGAATGTAAACTTTTAGGACCGTATCATGATCTGAGTCCTCCAACATATGTACTAATTACTTGAATAAGAGAATGTCATTTTGTAAAATAATAAATGAAGTCATCTTTTACTTATGAGAACTACCAGCAGGATTTGCTCTGCAATGCCCTTATTTGTTAAACTTCTGGAACACAGTGCTCTGTACAGAATTGTGTGGTCTCCCTTATCATTGTTTTTTTGCATCCCTTAAGTTCAGAGACATTAGCAGGGTGTGGCTTTTTTTCCATTAAAGGCTGTTTTGGGTAACAGTACTCCAAGATCTATTTTGTTATGCTAACAGCTAAAGGCCTTGTAATAATAATTTCTGTTTGGCAGCATCACAGTCAATTTCATTGATGTTACAGTTGTTTCAGCGTGCTTTTTTTCAGGGGTGAGAAAAGCTCTAGTAATTCTTCTGAGATGATTTCTCCATACTTTTCATCTTTTACCACAAAAGGGATTGCCAGGGAACTATCCAAGAAAGAAATGTAGATAAGCAATACCACCATCACGAGGAAGGGAAGGGAGAGGAAGGGAAAGAAAGGCAGAAAATATTTGCTTTTTTGTCAAACTTGAACAAAAGCAAGAGCAGCTGTAAACTGGAAGAGAAGAGCAACTATGTAAATCTGCAAAACTGCTAACACTTGCATGGATGCAGAAGTATTGATACACCAGTTACCTGAGGTGCAGATGACTGGTTATAGATTTAAGAGTTTGTGATAATAGTAACTGAAAACAAGGTGTCTGGCAATAGTGAACTGAGCCATAAACATGCACACATAATGCATATGTTAGTGATTATAGCAAAGATAATATGACCTTTCCCATACCTTCCTCAACTCTTTTTTTCACCCTTAGCATTCAGCTTGTCAGGGGACAGAGCTGAAGGTGAGTTTTTCAAGCTATTTTTAAGCACAAACCAAAATTTGTAAGAAATTTGCTGGGGGAACCTCAGAAAAAAACCTTTCAGAGCCTTTCTTGCCATGAAGGAAAGGCTCCTGGAGCAAGTCAGCAGCTCTGCCTTGCACCTCCCGGTATCCTCCTGTTCATCCAGATAACTAATGAACAGCTTCCAGGCTGCTTCCCACCAGCCTTGCCAGCGATGCTGCAATTCTAAGTGCTCACAGGCACGTGGGAGAGTGAGCTCCAGCTGCATCTGAGCCTCTTCTTGATGTTAAGAAAGTAGGAGAGGCTAGCAATCAGGAAAGCTTTCCAGGATGCTTTAAAGAAAAATACAACCTATGCAGTCTAGGTTCATAAATCCTTTACTCATGGGATTTGTGCTCCTAAATCTTCAGGGTACTTCTGAAAATATTTCTTTTAATATGAATTTATTCAGTTTTGAAAATGTACCAGAATGTTAATAAATCCTAAGTCAGTAGCCTTACACCAAAGTCGACATTCTCTATTACTGTTAGGAAGGCGAGTCATTGGCATCAGTTGAATTGAAGGGGATTTCCTTTTGTTTTGCAATGTATGTGCAGACAAGCAGGCACCAAGCTACAAGTGAGTAACTTTCCCACTAATCCTCCAAGGCGTGTGACAATATGACCCTGAGCTTTTACAACTAAGAACAGTATGGTATGTAAATATTATGAACATATATGGTAAGTGCTCTACTTGCTGAAAAACACAGAAAATGATTCCCGAGAATGCCTAACTGACCCTAAAGCTACACAGATTATTCTTTTTTTGTCTGCAGCATTCATCTCTATTCAAAACCATGGTGATATATTAGATGCAAGTTCACCCGAGCAGGAAATGTGTCGTCTTGTCTTTATTTCTCAATTAAGCATCTGTTTTAATTTGGATATAAATAATAAAAATGAGAAATATTTTTTGTGTGTGTTGTGTATGCCACTACATTCTTTGCAAAAAGAGAAATAATCACTTGTTGAACTGAGAACATTTTAGCTGCTAGCTGGAAATCGGGATGTCACTAATTGTGCAGCACACATTAAATGATGCCAAAGAAAGCGACTTGTTCTCTGCAGTCATGCACTTAAAAAACTGAAGAAAATCTGTTATTACTTTGAAAATTTGGTGGCATTCATTAAAGTCACTATTATATAGAAAAAAAGGGGAAAAGAATATTGTTTTAAGTCTGTGAATAGAAGTTTCACAACACAATAAAATGTCACCTTTTTATGATGAATATGTATCCTGCTAAAAATGTAGCTGTGGCACTAAAACAATGTGCAAAACCTAGGTTTATTTATACACAAGCAACTACGATAAAGCAGGTGAGGAAGAAAAGTGCATTGGAGACTTACTGATTTTGCAATGGAAAAGAAAAGTTACTTTCAGTAACACTCCCAACTGTTGCAAGGGCTGTACATCAGCTACCCATTTAATAATGAATATACTTCATGCATTGTGGCAGATGATAGCCTTTGAAAATCTCCATCTCTTAACATATATATATGTACTGGCAGATTCTTCCAGTTCTCACTGTGTATTTTCTTGATTTGCAATTCAGCTTTCATTATTGATAGAGACTTGGAACCTGCATCCCACAGAAAAGTCCCAAGAGTGCCGATTTATCCATGGAATTATACCAAGAATAAATTAGACCATGGACCTCAGAGGCACCACTCACAAGGGTATGAACAACTGGCTAGGGTCCATAGTTTCTGTACTTTGGTCATTTCCATTTAGTTTAGTTTAACTTGATTAGATTCCAGCACTTGGTAAACCTTATCTTTTTTTCTTTTTTTTTTCAAGAATATGTTTGCATCTCAAGTACATTTTTCACATCCTTGCTCAACCTCTGCGAAAGGCTCTTAATAAAAAAGGAACTTGCAGCTTTGCCTGTAGTATTACAAGAACCAAAATTCAACTACATCTTGGGAACTAGCGTTGGGTGATGGAAGAATACGATGCAATTATCCAGGTGAGCTATTAACTGAAATCTAAGATTATTAACTGAGGTAAGATTATTTCCTGCAGTGTCACTGCACACACTATTCCTTGCATTCTTCCAGCATGACACAATGTGTGTGATTGATAGTGGCTGTTAGGTCCAGACCAGGAACAACAGCATCCTGCCTTCAAATCCTTCCTCTGCCTAATGCTCCGTGCTTCTCCTGTTAATATTCAGTTAACTCCTGGCAACCCTACCGTTCCTCTGAGGGCCTTAAAAACTCTCCACTTTCTCCATCATGCCATTATTACTTAATGATCACTTTGTTCTTCTGAAAATTCTGTACTGAACTTTAAGAAAAAAAAATAAAAGAAAGAAAAATACAGCAGCAATGGAATGAAATTGGACAAAAATGGCTTTGTAGCAAGGAGTGGCTCCTGCCACCATTTCGTGTAGAATGGAGAGCCCAGTTTTCAAAACGGGAAATAAACTTCTATTTCTCACAGTTTTGAATTTTCAGTGTGGCTGAGCTGTCACAGAAAACAAATAATAAACAAAAGTGCTGTATCTCTTGGTTTCAGACTGCTGGCAGTGTTTTAGAGTATTTGAGGATTTGTTAGAATTTTGCCCTTGTGAGCAACTATGTCCTTAGGGGAAAGTCCTACAGAAATCAGAAGGATTTTCCTTTTAAGGTCTGATTCAAACCCCATAGAAGGCAAGGAAAAAACCTCCTGTTGACTCTATAGGCTGAGTTCAGGCCCATGTAGATGTCAGTTTGGAGACATGTAGTTTTTCACCTCTGATAGAAAATTAGAATTGATGAATTGATTAAAATAATGTCTAAGTCCGTCTACAAAATTACTTCAGGGTATATTTCACCATTTGTTCTTAAGCTCATGCTTTCTGTTGGTCGCAGATATTCAGGCTAACTTACAGTTTAGTCATGAAAATGTTTGAAAATATTAGAAGTTCAAAAGTTTTTAGGTGATAGATCAATCATCTGGAAATTCATCACAGAAGTCCATTATACAGTAGCTGTCATCATTTCAGTCTTTTGTTTAGAGAGTATCAGCCACTCAACTGGAAGCATGAACTGTATCCAAGATCTCTGTTAAAGCTAAGGTTATAAATCACCTGCTACAGAAAATAAATATTTCTGGACACCAAATAATCAATTACATAGGTTTCGAAAGCCCCAGAGGCTAAAATTTGAGTGTCAGTACTTTTTTTTTTTTCTCACTAAAACATTAACATATACACATGTATATACAGCTATATAAACAATACCAAAAGTTAAGCATTATGTTAACAAGAGCTAAAATAAATGTCTATGCTCAGCACAGCAAAATTCTTCAGAGAGCAGCTGATGCAGAAAAGATGCTTGTACCTAGAAGTATATAAAATTGTGATACTGACCCAGCAGCCAAGCTGGTTGTGGCTGTGCAAAGTTAGGACCAGACTCATCTACATTCTCTTGCAGGATACTGAAATTACAGCAGGAATGGGAGGGTGGGCAACATGTCCATTTGTCTGCTGCCAGTCAACATAATAATACAAATAGTGTGAATGGTAGAATTTGTTCGTATACTGACCAGGAGCCACAGCTCCTGAAGAGTAGATGCTACTTGTTCAGCTCTCCCTGAGTTAGTTTTGATAATTTCCAGCTTGTCAGTACACAGCACAGCTATAGGCAGTAGCATCTTCAGTGGTCACATCCAAACCCAATACAGCTCATGAATCAGAAACCTAAGCCTGCATTCCAGTTTTGTGAGATATAAGGACTTTTAAAATGCAGAATTCATGCCCGATAAAACCACCTTTATACTGAATGACCACAGAAGAAGCAGAAACAGTTGTGTGTAAAGAGGACCTTGGATAAGGATAGACTTTGGGTTGGGTGGTTTTATAACCATACTTGGCGACACAGAAGTGAAGTTAAACTGCATTCTTCACTCAGAGATCAGGAGGGAGTTTCACCTTCAGTTAACTCGGCTCACTCCCTTCTTCAGAGGTGCACAGCAGGGTGGGTTCATTGTTGTGGTTTTTCGTATTATCCAGATGCAACACACATTGAAAATGACTGGCAGGAGACTACTCAGCATAGTGCAAATCTGTCCTGACCTAACAGAGCAAATCCCATGTTCCAGCCTCCCACACACTGTGGTCTTGCACATGCTTGTCTGTTATGCAATAATCATATTAATAGTCATTTACCAGAGATACCTCTCCCCATCCCTATTAATTAGTTCACATTCTGTATTCATCGCTCAATAATCCAGAACTGTGATTTCCACTGTAAAAGTGGGCCAAAGGAATCTTCTGGTGGAGCATATTTTTCTGTCTTTGTGCCTTACAGGGTATGGAGGGAATCAGAGAAGTAAGAACAAACAACAGAAGGGATGCTCTCAAGTAACAGAGAATTCCCCATTCTTTCTTCAGCCCTGTGCAATAGGTGTACATATGTAAGCAAAGACAATTCCTGGTGAAAATTAATATTCCTTTGTGGGAGTCAGAACTGAATCAGGATTGACATTGATTTCAAATGCAGATGCTGGCACAGAGTAAAATTATTTTTCAAACACCAAAGCTTTCCCTGGTAAAGTATTTAAGGTTGCATTTTCAGGCTAGAAGGAAAAAGTGATGAAAAGTTCTTAAAACTGAAGAAACAAAATCCTTGATTCTTATCCAAAGCCCTGCAAAACAAGATCCCATATGGTAATGGCTAATCTTAGGAGAATGGAGAGGGATAAAATGGGTACATTTTTCTTCCTTTCTCTCTCCCTTCTTTCCCTTTAGTTTTTAAAGTTGCATGTAATATGTCGCAGGAGGGTCTCTGCCAAAGATGTGTTTTCACCGTCATTCACAAACAACACAAATCCCATACATTATTCATTGTGGCTTTCTTAGGAAATAGGTACGTGGTAGTTAGCAGAAGGCACTACACAGCACCAAGCAGTGCAGCGCAGAGCTACCAGTCCAGGTCCTGAAAGCGGCACTGACATATTTTCAGCTGGACTTCATTAGACCAGAGCAAGCCTTTCACTGTCGTGGTGGCTCTCTGTATGCCAGAAAGTTCTTCTACCCTGTTTGGCATTGCAAAGTGTTGAATGATGCATTGTAGGCAAACCATGAATGCTTTCGTCCAGTTTTAAAATGTCTTTCCATGTTATCATTGGCCTGTTCTTGGTTAGATCATGTTTTCTACTGTGTATAAAGTAGCTGTGATCCTAACTAGTTATTCTGTACCTGGTGAAAATCAGTCAAGGAATGATAATGTAGATAATATTGGTTATTATTATTGATTGATTGTGCTGTTAAAGGATCTACAGGCATTAAACAAGAAAAGGTCCCTGATTTCCTAAATAAGGCTTCACAAGAAGCCTGTTGTCTAAACAAACCCTTCCGAAAGATACCCTGTGTTTCCAATTCACTGGAATAGATGGTCCTTCCACATGTTTTACAAGAAAAACAGTTCCTTTGGCAATGAGTTCAGTCCTTTCTACTTCATACGTAGGTAGCTTGATGCTTGTAGAGAGCCATTGGTTACCCATCTGTGGAAGGATTTTCACAGTGGAGCTTGACAGATCTGTTAACTTTCATCCTGAAAATTCAGGCCTTAGAAGAAAACGGAACCATAAAACACACTGTCAGCATCCATGATGCATAAAGGTAGCATTTCAAAGATGCATTGCAAACTGAAGTAATGTGCAAAAATTGCAAACAGTTGTTGGATGTTAGTTATCTTATGTTAGTTGGCAATCTGTCTTTTTTCAAGCGGTAGTTGACGTAATACAAGGTGATATAATTCAGTCCTAATATAATTCAGCCATAATGCAATTCAATCATAATTAATTTCATAATGTAAGGTGATATCATTCATTTTATTGCTGCAGGTTTCTCTAGGAACTGTATGGATCCAGACCAATGGAAGAAAAATAATTTTGTGAAGTATCTTGTTATGAAATGTCAAATAATAAAGGAAATTACATCCACCACCTGCTGTACAGTGCAAATTATTCACACAGAGAGTTCTGGGAGAAATTTACCCTCCATTTATATCTTATTAATTTGGTAGTAATAGATACTACTCAATTACCTATTACTACTCCAGCCTACTAACCACTTCTATCCTAGACCAGGAGAAAAAGACTTTGTGTGGTGACACAAGGCAGGGAACTGCCAAGTAATTCTGGGTGCTAAACAGTCAGAGATGCTTACAAGGTTTTGCTTGTGTTCCTTTTAGTGTTTGTAAAGACTACCATAAAATTCACTACAAATAGTACTGGAAAAAGCAGACAAGCAAAGAGAACCATTCAAAAATGATTGTGTGGCAAAAGCCAAGCACTCAGAAGAAATAAGAAATAGACTTTTGTTCAGAACTCAGAAATAGCACAAAAAACTTGAGATATGTTGGATTCAGAAAGTTCTTGTGTTTCTGTCTTGACTTGGTGCAGTATTCTGTTCTGAATGGACTTTAACAGACTAGAGGTGTCTGCTAGAGATGGAGTTTAGACAGATCACCTAGTGTGTCCCATGGGCTGCCTCACTTCAGGGACTTGAAGTCCATCATTTCGCTAAGCCATGCAACATAGAGAAAGGGAATCTGAACCAATCAAGACCCTTCTCAAAGATGAGGGTGGCAGTTATTTCCACAGTATTTCAGCTTTGACTATTTTAAAAAATAAAACTAGAGCTTTCTGGGCAATTTTTGAGGAAAAATTCTATTTACCTCATTTTCTGCTGCAGAATAGCTGTCCTGGGTTGTGCTCTGCTGTCTATTTTCTTCTGGGAAGAACAAAACACTGTTAGTTCTTTAAAAACTCATCAGTTCCCTAGTGAATAACTTATATTCATTCATCCCACACCCATGCCATGTTTAAGTATGTTGGCTCAGGCAGAGAAGAAGATATTTTTCTGAAGTGAGAATTTACATGAGTGAGAGGTTAAGCCATGTTCAGCTGACAAAGGAAAGGAGCAGAGTGTTTCTAGAGTGTGAGACTAGTTGCATGTTTTGGGAATATTTTTGTATGACCCATACAGGGAACATTCTCCTGTACCACTCCTATATTAGAATGTTCTTTTTTTGTTCGTTTTGTGTATTATACAGTGAACCATGGAAATGTAATAGTATTTTCCTAAAAAAGGAATTAAATGTAAATTAACACTTAATAATTTTATTTAATTTTGATTAGCATGTAAAACATACTTTAATTACATCAGAATAAACTGGAACTTGAGCAATTATTTAAATATACCCCTAGAGTATAATACTATTTAGGACTGGACTCCCCTCTGATGTTGTGGGGGGCTTTTTACACTGAAGCATTTAAAATAAGAGCTAATTTGTAACATACACATATACATATGAAACACATTATTTTTAGAGCATGTATCTCGAAATAGAGTGTGTGTATATATTCATTTAACACAGCTTTAGCTCTTGGAAAACTCGGCTCAAATTCCAATTAATATACATTACTTCTAAAGCAAAATACAAAAGAGGAGGGTTGTTGTTGCCATAAGCATTTTAATCAGCATCGCTGTTGCAAACGGCAAGAGCTATGGAGGTCTTAGAAACATTTTTTCATGCCAAGGATAAAAGTTTGCATTAATTTGGCCTGCCCTAGTCTCAGCCACCTGGTATTTCTATTTGTGTGTTTAATACCACAGCCCTGGCTTTGGATCTGGTATTAAGCATAGAGGAGGGGAGGGCAGGCTGCTTGCCTCCTGCAGTCACAGCACCATGCAGCCTCCACTCACGCTTTGTCTCTGGAAGCGTCACCCACCCCATGCTGGTGAAAAAATACTCGCAAAGAAGACCTACTTTTTCAGGGTGCCAAGTAACTCCTGCAGAGTTCTGTGAAGAATCGTCCAGTATTTTTGCCCAGAAGGAAGAAAAGAGAGGGCCCAGAGTTGTGTAGATTCAGATGTAATGGTTCTGTTTGCTGAGGTGCTGAGCAATTTCACCTCTGTGAATTAATTCAGTGGTGGGATTTCAACAGATTTGGAAGCTGACTTTTCAGATTTCAAAAGAAAAATGAAAAAAAAAATCAGAAAGAAAGCAGCCAATCAAAATAATCAACTAACACCCCCCAAAATAACCTGTGTTCATTTTTTCACTTTTTAGTAATGTCAAACAAATGAATGTTACAAGATAAAATCAGAGTGTTTTCTGAAGTAATAACTTAAAAGGCAAGCAGTTAGAATTAGATCTGTCAAAAGGAAAAGAGATAGGATATTGTCTATGAGAAACTGGTTTACCAGAGCCCTGGGAAAGTCTGGTTTTCCGAAAAAAAAAAAAAAAAAATTATAAATCTGCTGACTGAAAAAAACCCTAGAGGTTTTTTTTCCCATAAGACAGCATAGCAACAACATTGACTTCAATTCCTTAACATTATTACAACTGCAAGAAAGGAACACCACGTCACAGACCATGTCATTCAAAAACAGAAGTAACTCCATTTGCTGATGTTAGCAATTTTCACAAATAGACTAAAATAGCCCATTACTTAAGCGTTCAGCTGTTCCAATGCTTTAGGTTTTCTTTTTTTTTTTTTTTTTTTCCTATTTTTCCTTTTTTTAGTTGAAGGAAAGGAGTTTGGGAAAATTATGTTGGCTATTGTAAGTATAGCCTGTACTCTATATCAATACTTGACCCTACATTCTTTCTTTTATATGCGATGAAATTCATTTTCCTTGGGCTAGCATAAAATCAGAACAGCACAGAAGTTTGTATCGTTGGCAGAGGTGGAGGGTGAGCTGAAGTGGATGATCTAGTTGGACTTCTCCATCTTGAAGTTCTTGCACATTGTGAAGTTCTGTGAGGAGCTGTTGGTTTAATTTTACAGGACCTTGGTGGTCAGCTTATGGAATCTAGCTAGCAAGAACATAATGGAGCTTACTGCATTATTATGGCTATGTTTGCTATGTTATTTGTTTGCTTGGAAAAGAGCTTTTTCTGTCCATAAATCATAAAAATAAAGATAGTCTTCATTAACACCTTAAATATGAATCCATACAGATATATCTCTGTAGCTTCAGTGGGCCTTTTCCATGTGTCTATCCATTCTGACATGTTGATGGACTAAAAGTCTGACAGCGTGGAGACAATAAGTCCTTGCAAACTTAGAAAAGGTCCTGGACCTGTTGTTTGGTGGTATTTTTAAAGTATGCAGCTACTACTTTCCATCAGTATCATGACATGGATTTCACAAATGAGTTGCATTAGGGAAGCTTGGCTATATAGTTTGCATATCTCCAGAAAGCTGATTTTGAAGAATAAATTTAGGAGAAAATTCTTCACTTGTGGTTTCAATTTTATCTGGGTCTTATCAAGTACCTGAAATGATTCATTGTGCCTCTGTGCTCAGGGGAACTTGTCTGAAAGAGCTATAACAGGTAAGGGAAAGACGTGTTCTATTTGTCTTTATTCATTGTAAATTACTGAACTCCAAGTTATGACCGTATTACTGTAAAGAAATTGCAGTCCTATGACCATTAAAAAAGAAGGATTCTGGAAAAGTGAGGAAATTACTGGGGAAATGAATATAAATAACTTAAAATACTCTCCTCTTGACCCCTCGAACTGCACCTGCCAGATCATGGCCTTATTTGTGTCCTGGTACCTAGAGTGTGATAAATTGCTCTGAAGATCAAACTAATTAAGTAGCTGTTATTGTTAAGAATGTCTTTTAAAAATGAAAAATTAAGTTGTATTTATCACTCAACACCTACACACCAAAGTACATAACCCAGATGAGCTAATCTTTAAAACTGGCGTAGAAATGAGCTAATGTTTTTAGGGAATTGTATGCACAATATGGCAAGAGATCAATAACAATTGCAAAAAACCCACCTAAAACTACTCAGCTGCTAGCAATAAAGAAGTACCAAGTTGCAAAATACATTAACTGTTTTCTGGCTTGTTTGTATCGCCTGCTTTGGGCAGTTTCATATGACTGGCTCATATCTTGGCACTGGCAGTGAAATAGCGTCCAGTGTGACAATGTGCACCTCCACAATTCATGGCAGCTATGCAAAAAAAGGAGACAAAGGTGTCTCTGCAGAATGATAAAAAGGCATTGATAATACTAAATAGACTGGAAGCAAAACTACGTGTATGCTGTATATGTGCATGCACGTGGGGAATACTCACACATACCCAAGCACACACATGCACATATATGAATCTCAGTAAGAATATTTTGGTTTTAAAAGCATGAAGTTGGCCTCAGGAGCTAAGAAACTGAATTTGTGAGCTGTTAAATGTCAGAGCTGACCTCTGGGACTTTGAGGAGGGATGATGTGGTGAAGGGCAGGCTTCAGGTCATGTTTTATACAAGAAGTTTAATTGTTCTGGCTAGGAAGCAAAAGTGACTCATTTACTTGAAGTGGGTCCCTATCTCCCAATGCAGATTTCGAATGGGGGAGGATACCGCTAGCAATAATATCTTTAAAAGAATTGGACTGGTTTACTTCAGTATTTTAACTACTTCCATTCAGATTCATTTGTTTTGGACACATGATTTGATAGTGTTCCAATGATAGCAAAAAACAGTGCTTTTGTCACCCTTCTTGAACCCATGCAAGTCTTTTTTGTTGTGTTTAAATCAGAGGGTTTTTGCCAAAAAAAATTGTAAGCTAGTGGGCTCTTTCTGAGCCTTTTATTGAAAAATGTAATAAACTATTTAACTGTATAGATTGTAAAGTCATCATGACACTGGGGCTGCAGAGTTGCTCTTTACAGTTTCAATCCTGTCTCAGAAAGCTCCTTCTACAGAATAAGCATGTGCATTTTGAGTTATGACAAAAGACAAATAACACGTGTATATTAGTAGTATATTTCACTTTTTTAGTAGCCTCTAATTTATGCCATTCATTTCAGTTCAACTTGTCTGTGTCCTGTTTTATCCTCTTCAATTATCAAGCTCCTCTTTCTTGGTTACCAGCCTATTCCCAGACTTTAGCTACCTCCAGTTTCAATTTTGGGAACTCCTTTTTTTTTGGTGACATATTTTCTGTAAAACATGAATTTCAATAAAGAATTTTGCACTAGAAAATGTAGATATATTTCCTACTTTCCGATCAGCTTATAATTAAGAGAATGTAAACAATTGAATGGTTAGAAACCATTGTTGTTTCAAGATGTTTTTATTGATCGCAAAGTGTAAATACATTATCACTGAAATGTGATGGTCCATTGCCACAAAGACTCTGGCCAAAACCACTGAACTAAACGTGAGTCTTGGTACAGCAAAAGGGAAAGGCTTGAAGAGCATGATACCATGCAAAGCACCCACTTTGTGCTGAGGAAGCAATACAATTTGTGCTTTCAAACCTGTGGCTAAGGCTGTATTTCAAGCTGCCTAGAAAATCTTCTATCCTTCACAGAAAATGTGACTTTTTAGAGAAATTATTGAAGCCAAAGCTAAAAATACTTAAACTATAAACTGGGTATTTTTAAACATGGCACATCATAGAAGTGGTGTGTGGAAGGGACTTCCAAAAAGTCCTACCTTCTTCCTGAAAAAGGATTACCAGCTCTCCACTGAGAATGAGTCCTCCCCTTTCCAGAAGGTGAAATAACACTCATATGGTTTCTTTGTTCATTTAGTGATATGAGCTTCAGAATTAGTTGCTGGTATTCCTTTAATGAGGATGATTTGCAGGCTGCCTTCAAGCACAAGTCCCATGACTTCTGCTGGCACAAGGTGAAATTCCTACTTCAGTAATGATACTGTGCCTGGCAAACATAATGTTGACTTAGTTAAACATTGAGAGAATTTTCTGAAAATGAGATTTACTGATGAGTAAGATGACTAAGAAAATATAAATAGAAGATATATTAATGTATACTATAAATTGGGCCAAGCTGCAAAAGCTGGACCCACAGCCACCCTGAAGTTTGGAAGGCTGACATTCAGTGCTCTTTTCAGCTCATTAAAGATATAATTGGAGGCCAATCACAAATATTTTATCTGCTTTCTCTGAAGTTCAGGTATTGAAAAACACCTGAAAACTGTTTTCTTTGTGAGCCCAGGTATAGTATCAATGTTCTTTCATACACCAGAAATCTCAACTGAAGGAAACCAAATATGCTATCAATTAGAATAACATGTCTTCAAAAATTGTATGGAGACGAAGATATGCCTTATATTTGCTCTTCTTGTTTTATAACCCTATCTGGTGAGTTCTGTTTGTGCCTGAGAACCCAAAGCATTTGACTTTGCTGCAGTTCTTTCTTACAAATATTTTCTTTGGTTTCTGTAAAGACCACACTAGCCAAAAATCTGGACTGAAAATCTGGATCAGGGTTAACGGCTCGGTGAACTCAACCCAAGTACTGTATCTGAAGACAGGAACATGAAACCTTATGAGAACCGTAGGTCAGTGAATGCAGCCCTTTACTATTGCAAGCAACCATGGTGTACAATCTGCCTAGGAAACTAATCGAGTTCTTTCTGTTCGTACGAGTCCTGCTGGAAGACTGGATCAGCACCTCACTGTTTGGAGGGCTAATGGCCTCTTCTCACTTCCAGCTTATGTTTATTCATTCCCACTTTAAGGCCTTCAGCCATATAGAATCAACTGCTTTATTCCCTCTAAAACATTTACAGAGTGTAGTAATATCTCCTCCCTGCTTTTGTTCTATTAAGGTAAATTACCAATTTATTCTCATCTTCCCTCATGCATCTAATGAGTTCAAAAGACATTTTTTCTAAAGCTATCCCAGGTTAAATTAATCCCTTTCAAACACACGTGACCAAAAGGATACCAAGTGAGCTTTCTTTGGAGTCAATGGTGATGCCTTATCTCTCTATATATTTACTTTTTGCTTGATTTTCTTTGGGGGGAGGAGGGGTGTTGTCACATCCCTTTCACAGATTATGGCAAATCTGTGATAGCATTGCTAAAGTGCAATGTAGGAAATTCAAACAAAATAGAATATAGCATCAGTTTTGAGGTCTCAGTTTATAGGACAGGTTCAGTTTTGGCTATCACAAGGTTCAATTCATTGCAATTTCCAACCTACAAATTAGGCTGTAAAACAGAACCAAATCTCAAAGTAAAACTTAGAAGAAGGCTGCACACTTAGTTATCTTACTTCATATCAAACTGTAAGAAATCAGAAATCTTCCCTTTTTTATTCAACAGATTTATGAACTTAAACCAAGCACCTGAAATACAGTCTAAGATTTTATTTTGTAATGAAAAATGAAAACAGGTGAATTTCCCATTATTGTCATTTTACTGTAAAACAGAGTGAGGCACATTCTCTTCACCTCCAGATTGAATCCTTCTGGTATGCATGGTGTTTCTAAACATAACTAAAACTTAAACTTTGCAAATTGCACCTATCTTCATCATACACTGGGAATAAACAGGTGACTCAATATTAAGCCCAATAGAGCATTTTTTTTTCTTTTCTTCATACAACTAACCAACTTTTTTGATTGTTGCTGCTAAAGGATTTTTCACAAGTTTTTTTTAACATTCCCTGTGGCAACGCATCATTATTTCTCAAGAATGACTGAATTCCATATAGTTCTTTCCTGACAGCTCTTATTAATATTTCCTGATATATGAAAAGTGCAAGCACTAACAGACCTGGTTAAATAAGCAAATATGAATGTGCCCTTAAAATAAGGGGAGAAGGTCGCATTATTTTTATTGCATTTCTTCCAAAGATGCAACATGTCTTCCTGATCTCCTGATGCCAATTAAAATCAACACGTGAAAATGAGTCCAAGCAAAGTCAAATGCTTTACTTAGAGAAGCAACATCATCAAGGGGATACATTTAGTTCACACACAAAGGAGGTAATGTTTTCACATAGCATATAATTAAATTTTGGAACTCATTACCACCTAACATTGTGAAGGCCAAAAGTTTAAAGGGATTCTTTGAGTGATAGACTAACTCATTAGGGATAGGTCTAGTGCTGTTAAGAGCAACACAGTCTCCAACTCAGGTGGTTCCCTAAGACACATGCTTCTAGAGACTGAGAAGGTATCTAACAGAAAAAGTCATTGCTTACGTGTGCTATGGACACTGTCAAAGTTAGACTAGTGAATTAAAGAAGTATTTGACTTTTGCCAGGATGGCTGTTCATAAATTTTTGTATGGATTTAGATGATCAAATGCAACAACACAGTGGCATGGTAAGAAAAAAGTTCTAAAGCACTTATGAGAAACTTACCTGCAGATACAGCTTTTCGATCTTGAATGGGATAATAAATGCAAAGAAGTATTTGAGGGTCTAATTTGTACAGATACCGTAAAGTGCTTTTGCTTCTGTGGATGTCTGCCAGCATTCTGAGAAAAGGATAACACATACATTTATCTCCCTGGTGCATGGATTTGTCTGCCCAAGAATTGTTAGAAATTCTAGTAAAAATACACTCCATAAATGTTCCTCCATAAGAGAAAACAGTGGGCAATGATGACAGATGGACTTGCTCTAGATGGTAATAGAGTCACAGAAGTTTAACAATGCTCCTTAGTAGCAAAGGGAAATCAAAGCTGGTAGAGTGTTTTGGCCAGATGAATACTTTAAAACTTGTTTATTTAGACCTCTTGTATCTACAAAATAGAAGTAAAAATCTTCAGTGAATAACCTCTCTAGTGAGACTTGCCAGTCAGTCTTTTCCTGGTTATGCTAAATATAGATTAACATTTTGTGTGTGTGTTATTTGAGCACTGTCATCTGCTAGCCTGAACAAAAGTGTGCAAACAGCTAAAGAAATAAAAAGTAACAGTTTTGACTAATTTCTTGGGATTCTACTGTCAGTAATAGAGCTGTAGGTTCCTCACTGAAGGGCAATCTACAAAGTAAAGGTTGTGCTGCAAAAGGCAACAACTTCAACATTTACTGGAAAATCTCTTGGCAGCCAGTGTGGCCAAAGCAGAGTGTGGAGTGGTGGCCAGAGGGTATCCAGGAGTGACTGGATGAGACACTCTTTCAGCAAGTCTTTCCTTTACTCTTCATTAAAAGAATTTCTATGTAGCTGCAAATAGAAGCTAGAGCTGCCTTGGATTCAGGCCTCAAAGACAGACAGGACTAGGCGCATAAAGGGGCATTGCACTGTATTGCTCTTGGACCACAATAGAAATGTGGTTTGCATTTTGGGAGGGTGCAGATTAGTTTTTATTTGGCACAAATAGTTTAATGAAGCTTTAGATTTCAAATGGGTCAAAATGACATGCCAGTAACCATTCTATAAGGGTGCCAGTTAATGTGATTTTACAGTCTATCAGAAGATATACAGTAATTAGGTACCAAATGTGGGTGTGCTAAATTAAAGTAGCCTTTACAAACTGCTCAACAGAATTTAATATACTAGTGCAGCAAACCTGGTTTCACAGGAATTCAAGGTTACGTGCATATAACAACTTATTCTTGTCAGTTGATTGTTCTCTTTGTGTTGCTGGGGAGTGGGTGCTGAGGATTTGTTTTAAGTGACTGGTCCCCGGCATTGCTTCACAATGTTTCTTTTCATAAGAATGTGGTGAGCTATCTAAAGCCTGCTTTATATGAAGTGTTTGGAAATGCATTTGCAATAATGAATGGGTAGTGGAAATTCATCGAGTCATACAGAGGCAGATACTGTGAGGCAATGAATTAACAATAATAATAGCCTCTGATGCTGCAGGTTATATTCATTCTAAAATAAACTAACTCATATACAATACATACCACTTGCATTTATTAACTCTTCCCCTTTTGGGTGCAGACAAACAAAAAATGAGCATGCTTTTAAGAGGTAGTATTTTTAGGAAGGACTTTTACAAATGCAATTACAGCGGGAGATTGTAGCTTAGATTGCACATGGGTAAACACGTGCTTTCACACCAAGAGAAAAGTTTAGCTTGGCAGCTGAGGCAGAGAAGCATGACTCCGATCTCACTTAAAGCCAAAACTGCAGAAAACCAAGCCATTTCCAAAAATAACATCAAAATTAGAGCCTTGAACCTCCTCAGACTGGTCATGCTGAGAATGATGATCCTGGGGACCAACAAAGCTACTGAGTCCCCCATGGAAACATTTTTGTGTGCTGATTTTGTGCTTAAGCCACAGAGAAAGAAATGTATTTCGGCAACTGAACACAAGTATAAATCAAATTAATTCAGTTTCTATTATTATTTTGTCATTTTAAAATTGTTATGAATTTTCAGGGGTTTTTGTAGAGACTTACCAGCTAATATACTAAATCATCTTAAACGACATTCATTAATGTCAACAGGGAAGGTAGATTAGAGTAGATTCACCAATAACTTTCTTGCAAGCTCTTGAGATACTTGTAAACTATCACATAATGTAGTATCTCAATGTCCCATTCTATTTCAGTGATTTTTCTTTGTTAGAAAGGTAGATAATAATTATCATCTCTGTTTGCAAGATGGAAGGTCTGCATCCTGATAAGGGATATTTATTAAGCAAGAATGAGAAATTTGAATTTTGGAAGGATCTTAGGCACTGATCCCTTCTCAAGGGATTAAATACACAAGCAGTGTTAGGATCTGGATCTTGACTTTCACAGTCCTTTCAGTCAAGCTTAGCATAAGACCTGGTGGGAGTTATTCTCCTGGGTGATAGAAAATTTCCACATTTAATCCTACCATCTCAGTATCAAAAGACCTACCTGGTGAATCCCAACAATGCTTATGAGAGAGGCAGGTGATGAGATGTCCACCTCAGCTTGGAAGGCTTTGCAGGTGCTTAAGGAACATAACTTCTGTAAACATATGTATTTTGGTGATGATGCTCTTGAGCTGTCTACACTAATTTTCAGCCATTTAAATGAGATGTGCCAGCTTATGGAGGAAACCTGTGATGAAATGGAGAACAACACACTAGTATGAATTCAAAGGAAAGCATTACCTTCTGGTTATTTTTCCTGCAGACAAAGTTGCACTGTCTCAGAAACCAGTAATGATATGAAGATATGCAGGATTGCTGTCAGGTTCCCAATACAGAAAAAAACTCCCCATTAAATACCTAACCAGGTAAGTTCAGCTAGGACATGAGGCAGTGAGACCAAGGCAAAAAGTACTGGATGAGTAGCGGTCTTTATTAAGACAGGTTCCTCTGCAGTACAGGTAGTCTGGTATGAAAAGTAAGAAGGTTTGTCTCTATAGTACTTTTTCCTGCAGAGGTCTGCAGCCAGGATCTCTAAGTACTTGCAAAGCTATGTGTGGAGCTATGAAAGGGAGGAGAAAGGACTTCCTTCTATTGCAGTCCAGTGTTAAGTGCCTGCTATCTCAGCGATGTGGACTCACACAGGAGGAAAAAACCTTTCTGCTAGGGCAAAAGGGGCAGTGAAGGGCTCTGAGGGGTGTGAAGTTGATTTAGTCATAGCTTGCAGTCTGTTTCACAGCTGGAAGCAAGGATGCAACACCATTTTGAAGAGGCATTTCAAATTAACCCCCACCCAAGCATAACTAGAGAGTCTCGGGGGCACACTCCATTCAGCAGTTCTTAGTGTGGGCTGTGTGCAAATAGCACTAGCTAGCACAACATTATTTAACCTTTAGTGTGTTTATCTGGTGGTAGAATAAGTTTTGATTTTCCCATTTATAGAGATTCTGCTGGGAGAAACAACGTATTTCACACTAGCCATTGCAGTTCCTGAGTACAGTAATAAAGCAGAGTGATGTATAATGCACCCCCCTCACTCCCTGTGCTTTATTATCCATTTCTATATAAAACTATTTTCAGTATTTTGAGAAGGAAGTCCTGACAATCAGCACCGGTGTTTATGAAACTCCAGACCCTATCCAAGAGTCCCCTGATACAAATGTTCTTCCTCACAGAAGGAACTGTTTCCTTAGCTCTCTCACCTCTTTAGAGCCATTCCCTACAACTCTTCTGTAGACATTTTCCATCTGAGTAGACTTTATTCAGGTTTTGTGCTTTTAGGTAGCTATTTAGTACTCCATCAGAAAGCCAAAAAAAAGCCCCCCAGAAATTCAGAAGGATGCCTGAAGACCTTATACAGAAGGTTTTTGTCCAGGCAAAAACATGGAAAGAGTTAGGGCTCTTTTCAAAGTTTGTCCAGTGTTGCATACTTACCAATATTCCTCTTTGTGCTGGGAATTGCTTGGTTGCCCTGTGCATTCTGTTGTTGTTTTCAAAGCTTCAGCAGACAGCTTGAGGAATAACAGTTGTTTATTCATCATTAACAAAAACTGTTTACGATACGCCATAGCTGTACGGTGCTGTTAAATACACTGCTGGATTTAATAAGGTCACTCATGTACTTAAAGTTACTCACATGCTTACATACTTTGCTGAATCAGGGCTTAAGTGAACTGCCTAAAATCACTCAAGATGTCTGAGAAGCCAGAACTTCTGACTCCTAGTTCTGTGCATTAAACGCAAGATTATCTTTCCCCTCCTGGGAGATTCAAACACAGTGCATTTCAAAATGACCACTACTGAATGACAGATGAATGAAATGGTACACATAAAAATAACTATGATCAGAAGTTTTCCCTCAAACTAAACATTAGCACAGATCCATCTGAAATTTCCACTTGAACATTTCCATTGCTTTAAAATTTATTTTCCATGTTCATGTACATCTCAATTCTGGCCCAAACCAGAAGGTGAAGTGCCAAAATACTGTATGAAAGGATATTTTTGTGGTCCAAGTGCAAGCATTCAATGCTGAAAGTCTTGCAACAAAGCTTGTTCTCACAAGGTCTGCTGCCAAGTCTTGAAGATTTCAAGTGCTTAGATAGTATAAGGCCAGATCCTTGACTTCAATGGAAATATACCTCTTCATGCCAGCTGAAACTCTGGCCCTAGCACATATTCAGTGTCTTTCTAATCCACTATTATTATGCTACCTAAGTGTAGAAAACACCTGGTGAAATATTCCAAAGCCTGTGTGCCAGCTTGGACCTCTATCTCAGGAAAGATAAAAAGAAGGAAACCTGTAAGCACCCAGCAGTGTCCTGGTAAGTCAAATACAGAACTCAGTAATTTCTTTATCTTAGAAAAACTTTTTTGTTGTTGTTGTTTTAAATGTGTGGCTTGATGGTCATAGGGCAAATTGTGAGCTACGTTATGCAGTGCTTATCGTAAAAATTTTGAATGAACAGATATCCAACCTCTACATTAATAGACACTGTATCACATGAGCAATCTGCTCTACCTTCTCCCCACCCACCCCAGTAGACAAAAAAATCCCCCAAAATATTCATTTGGAAGAGCTGCCAACTTCCTTGTAAGTTGACACGCAATATTAGTGAGCTATGTGTGGTCAGACCAGCAATGAACTTGGCCTGCTTTCGTAGTGGTATGGCCAGGCATGGAGAAGAGAGTTGGATGCATACAAGAAGACAACATGCAGAATGCCTATGCTTGTGGTATCTGCAGTAGCTTCTTTTCACCTGTACTCTATCCAGATTCATAACTGCTCCTAACAGTAATACACACATGATGTTGGTTGCATAGTTGCTGCTGGACCTATAACAAGCTGTTAGGGAGGGTGGAGCACATGTGCTAAAGAAAAATGGCTGCTGACACACACATACACGCACATGTGGAGTGTCTCAGGGTTGATAGAGAATTAATGACTTCCCATGCCATTTGCTCATAAGCATCTCTTTGTACAAGAATCCAGGGCCATTTTTCTTTTCCCTGTTTCAGATGAAGTGAAAGTATGCAAGAATACACAGAATCTTCTGCTGCAAACATGAATTTTATTACCTAATATTGCTAGGCATAAGAGGTAAAAGACAGACTAGGTTTCTAAAAGCCACCCAAAGTGGATTCTGGCTACACCCTTAGGTTTACAGAAGCAGCTTGGCACTCACCAAGCAGAAATCACAGGCATGCAGAAGGGAGCTGGTCTTAATGCTGCAAATGTGTTTATACTGGAACTTAAAATAAATAGGGAATAATGTGTCTTGTGTGTGCTGAACAAGCCTATGACACCAACAAATTGAGCTGTTTTGGAAAATGCTGCCTGGGGAAACTTTAGCACTAAGCTTTATAAGAAGTGGAGCCAGAAGTGGAAAAAAAAACCCCCAAAACCAACAACAACAAATAACCCAGAATATATTTCAAATCTGTGCATATGCTATAGGAAAACCCGAAATTAAACAGTTTGGCTTTGGGCAACACACAAATCTTCACCACTTCGTAGCTCATTAAAATGGTCAGGGTTCCCAAGAAATATAAAAAATCATCAAGCACTTACCAAACACACATCTTATTCAACAAGAGCTGAAAAAATTTGTACATTTTATAGAGGTTAAACCTAAGCTATTTAAGGAGGTATAATAACCTGGAACTGTAATCGTAGTCAGAAAGATTCTCTGAAACAAACACCCACAACCGCCTTCCTCATTAATTCCTAGTCACGATCGCAGATTTAAGAAAGCATTGAAAGGGATTGTGTTTGTAGCTTCTGTAAATAAGTTAATTTTGATGATAAGGAAAGTGAGGTATTGATTTCGAACACTACTAAAGTTAAAATGAGCAAAATAAAGGCAGATTCTTCACAAGGGTCCTTTGTCCTTTTCTAGCAATGGCTCTATGTTGTAATTCTGTAGTCCCAGAAAGCCACAGTGAGTGCAAATAACAATAAAACTTAAATATGTTCATTTTTTGACAAACATACAGTAGATATAATAAAGGAATTATTAAAACTAAGGATCTGAGAAAGATTCAGGGGTTTGTCACTATGAATCATGAGCACTTGTATAAAATAAATATCAAAGATCAGAAAAAGAGTTTTGATCAGCCCCTGGAATATTTGGATGCTTTGTTGAAGCCTCCACACCTCCTAAACTTACAAAATTGGTATGATTTTTTTACCTTTTCATGGTATTTCTACTAATGCAAGAATGCATTATTAAGAATATTCTATTGTAATTGCCCTAAACAGTGCTCTTCTCTGGAGACAAGTCCCTTGAGACCACCATTTGAACTTGTGCTGCTCTCCTGGTGCATCTTTTACAGCCACTCATAATCATAGCCCTTGAATCTGAGAGGAAAGAGCATCTGGTAAATCCCAGGGGTCAGTAACGTTAGCAAGGTCATGAGGAAACACACTTTTCCCACATAGTCTTTTAATAGAGCTACACAAACCTGCTATGCACTGTGAGCCCACAGTATCATTTCAAGGTACAGAGTTAGAGACTGAGCACTTCTCCTGCACTACCACAAATTCTAGCTGGGGCTGTGTAGCTGGGTAGTGACCCCTTTGCAGGTTTAGCCTGAATGCCTCAGCCGTCTCATTTTACTGTTCATGTCTGGGACAAGGGAGCTAGTGACCGAGACTGCTGTGGTGGCATTTCCCTCATCTACAGGAAATATGTTTCTATTTGCAGCCCAAATCAAGGTCTGTCACACCTCAAAAAGTGAGATCATCTAGTAATACACCAAATCAAGGGTTTTTTTAATTCTGTGTCCCAACCTTCTATTACCTTCAAAACATTATCCTTATTGAATATTACATTTCATATGTACTAATAAAGAGTTACCATATGTTAATATAGAATATGTTTTCTATTTATTTTGTGGTTTTATATCCTTATGTTTATTACATTACTGTTATATTCAAAATACCATTGGTAGCACACTGGTTAAGACTTTCCAGTCTATTGACTTTTTCTGGATGAAGAAATCACTGAAGTTCCCATTCCTGTGACAGAGGCGAATTCATGTCAACAAAGTTTTTAAATGTACATGCAGATGTTCACACATGTGCTGGCAAAGACAATATATCACCTCATGAACAAGTTTTATATAGCTGGTGGCAAGAAAAATTAGCTGGCATCTTTAGTTATAGCTCAGTTTGGTTATGCCTATACCTATATTCTGTGTTCTGCAGCTATAACTATATTCTAGATGCATGACAGATTGTCAGGTACTTTTTAACAGAAACATTTTTGAAAACTGAGCTATTTCTTTTCTTTTATGCTACCTACTGCATACATAGTCATGCCATATTGCCTTGCTCTTTGTAGTCTTTGCTTCATTCCTATGTTTGGTTCTGTTTTTTCTGGCTCTGATATTCAAGGTCTTTCAGCTGCTCATTTTTGCTTCCTGTATCTGCCTTACTATTTTCTCTCACTGCTTTCTGGTTTTGTCTGTATGGTTGAAGTTCAGTTTGGTCTGTATCTTAATCTTAGTATGGCTTAACAACCCTTAGGATGAACTATTTAACATACAAGATTCTTAACTATGCATACTCCTTATGCCCAAAGGATACAGGGTTGGGGGCATGCATTGAAACAGTTTTCTTAAAACTCAGGTACCACTGAATGTGTAACCATAGTTTCTAATGGCAATTTCAGATTATATACTTTCCCATCCTCCTTTAAGGTGCAACACACGCCATTTTTATTACAGACAAAAGACAGAGCCCTGCAATAAAGATAGCAGAGGACTGCTTTAATTATTATTGATTGCT
Source organism: Coracias cyanogaster (assembly GCA_033124195.1). Taxonomy (NCBI): domain Eukaryota; kingdom Metazoa; phylum Chordata; class Aves; order Coraciiformes; family Coraciidae; genus Coracias; species Coracias cyanogaster. The sequence goes on along the minus strand of JAVSBS010004952.1, from coordinate 187,822 downwards.
TATTCTGCTCTAGACTTCTGAGTGACTTAAACTTCTGTGCCTGATATGCAAAATAGGAGTGATCCTTCCTGTTGGCTATTTTCCTTCCTGTGTTGTTATTACGTGCTTTGGAGTATACACAATCTGTGTACCTGCATAACCTCCATCTGCTACAAGCTATTAGGCCCCAGCATTGTCCAGAACTGTTGTCCTCACCTGACTAAGTAGGAAGTCTAATTTACTTAAGAGAAGAAAGTAATTATGTCTTTTAATATGGGGTAGCGTATTTGTCAGACATCGCCTCCAGAATCTCTGAAAAAGACACGCCTATTTAACAATTCTTATTTTGTTCCAAAGTAATAAACGCTTCAATTCCCTCAATTGGGTATGTGAAGGTAGAATTGAAAAAGGACCAAACCAAACCAAACTGAACCTAAACAACCATATTGTTTCCCCCCACCGTTCCATTATATTTTTTGCTTTTCAACAGGCTCTCCCTTGCCCTCCTAAAATAGCCTGCATTTGAGTTCCTGTTGATGATGTTGCTAGAAGACATTGTTCATTGGTTAGTGTCTATGTAGGGCCCCTGGCAGCATGCTTGTTTCTCATTAAGTTAGACATTTCACAATCCTCAACAAAACATCATTTTCTGGAAGAACTTAGTTTAACAAGGAACTACTGTAAAAAAAACCACAAGGCCTGCCATTTACTCTTAGGCTATATTTTACTTTTTGCCAGTTTCCTTTCTTTCTCTAAACATCATTAGGATACAATCTTTTTCCTAGAAAACACAACTTTTTCCCTTCTGAGTGGAACAAACTTGCACATGACAAAGCAATTGGCCACTTCAAGTAGTTTTCTTGTAATAAGAGCAACAGAGCTCTTGACATTCTTTCTAAACAACAATAACTTTTCTAAATCACCTTCCATTTTCTGTTTTCCAAATTAAAGAGACACTAAAAATTTAAAAAGAAAATAAGGTAGGGAACATAAAGATGAGCCAAATAAGTCCTAAGACATAGCTTGAAGAGCTGCCCTCCCCTTCTTGCCCAGGCCCAGGCCTCTTCCTAACTACCCTGTGTTGCCTTCTCACATCTCCTTGATTTAAACTCTTGGCTTCCACAGGTTTCTTACCTCATTATCCCGGTGTGTTTCACCTGCTTTGAGCACCAAACACAGCTAAGTTAAGGATTAACCTCTTGACTGCCAATGCGTGAGCCCTGCATATCATCAGGAGAAAAATATTATTCAGCCCTTGAGTTTTATAGAAATACAGCAAATGCTGTCTGTGGAAAATTGGACTTTCACTGAACTGTTGCATCATGTGTCATGAAAAGCCTTTAGATAAATAACTGAAAAAATACTTTTGAAGTTGCTAAGAAACTGAAAAGGAAGATAAGTTTTGTGCATTCATTTCCAGTGGGTTTGAGTATTATTAGGCTGATAGCTATCATTTGGGATATAATTACTCTTTATTATCCAGAGCACAATCATTACAGAGACAGGCTTCCCCTGCTTGTCTCACCAAGGCCTTGCCTCTTTTTGGGAAGATAATCTATGTTGATAAAAAACTGCAGTCCCTGCTGATCTTACAGAAATGAATTAGAAGTGGATATTTGAGTCCTAAAGAAAAAAAAAAACCACAAATCTCCAAGGACACCCATGGGAAATACGACTCCACCATTTCCATTCAAATCTAATGAACCTTTAGAAGACAAACAGAATGACTTAAAATGCATGAGCCAAACTTCATATTCTTCAAACCTCAATAGGTATTATACGTTGCCTTAACACTGTACATCCGAACATCTTGTGGTGGTGCATCAAGTATTACGACCTGGCTGGACCTTCATATCTCAAGCTGGATGTTTGAAGCTGATTGGGGGTGAAGCGAACAAGCTACAGGTTCTGTCTAATCAACTACATATAATATGAAAGTCATGGATGGACAATAAACAAGCCATTTTCCTCCCCTCCCTGCTGTGGTTATTAAAGATACTTTGCACCGTATAACAGTCTTCAAGTAAGGGCTGTAGGGTCAGGCCTTAAATCTAATCGTAAAAACCACCTGGTGCCAGAAATGGTTAATACCTCAATGATCCATGAGAAACAGATGCTTCTTTGAAAAGGAATGTGGAGACTGCAGAGATTTATAAAGTTTAAGACAACAGGTGAAGTAAAAATCTCCAGGATCTTGAGTGCAGTCTGCTAAACCTGTAAACTTTCCATTTAGAATATCTGCATTCTCTGTTTAATACCTAGTTCACAAGCTGACCTTAATTCCAGGTTCAACCTGGTAATGGGATGGCTTTTCAGGCAATATTGTAAGCACACACTATACTTCATACCGCTTGCTCACAGCTTAGCTAACTGCTTGACCGTATGCAAATGTTGCCCCGTATTTTATTAATGACAACAACTAGTCTGTGATTTCCCTTATATAAAGACAAAAAGTTCAAAGCTTGATAGCTACCATTTAAGTTTACAAATTCATTTTCCATTTTTAAAAGTAAGTGGCCTGAGCTGCTCAGCATCCACAGAGCCAGTAGAATCTTGCGGTGTTCAGAAGCCATGCAAGTTTAAAAAAGAAAAAATAAATTGGTTGTTAAATTTGGCTAGAAGTGCCTTGGGGAGAACTCAGTTGGGACAAAGATTTGGCAGTAATTTTTGGTCAGCTAAGACACATTCCCCCACATGCTCCTCCTCAGGAAACCGGTTACAATATGTGCTCTCACACCTGGCCTATTAAAAGGGATATTTAAGAGTAACAATCCCCAAAAAATAGTCGTACCAAAACAACAGGCTGCTTAAAGGTACTGAAAATCAAAGAAGAGTGTTGTCAGTTCTTTTTTATGGTGGATATTCTACTTTTGTAGACTGCTTTGTAGCAGTTTAGGAGAGGGCAAAAGTTAGCTGTATTCAATGAGTGTGAAACTAGTATAGGACACAGAAAAGTAAAAGTACCCCTTGCCAGGTTTCCTGTATGCTGAATGGTTTTTATTTATGTCAGATTATATGTATCTTCACTACAGAGACAGAAAACCTTCATTAATCAATAACTGGTTCCCAAAACAACCCAATGTATTGAATAAGCTGCCAAGCAAATATTAGATAATAATAATGTCTGAATTCATGATTCAGAAAGAGAGAGAATGAGAGAGAAAAAGGAGGAAAGGAGGAAGAAAGGCAAGGAAGGCAGGAAGAAAGTCAGGAAAGAAAGAAGGAAAGAAGGAAAGGAAAGGACTAGCAGAATGAGCACACATGCCCTATTGCTTGTTCTTCTTGTGACATAGAATATATAATTTAATCCTTTATTTTTTGAAAGCTCCCCACTGACTGGATTCTTACACGTAAATGCTTTCAAGACTGAGTCAGTCTCCCTTTCACTTTGTGAAAAAGTACAGGAATAGTTTATCAATTGCAGTGGAAGGTTTGTATGAAAGACAAGGCTTCCCACAAACTGGAGATGGAGAGTTATATCTCTGAAAGAGTTATGGAACATAAAAAAATATATATAATATAAATTATACAGGAAGAAACAACCTATTACCATTACCTAGCCATGGAATAAATTTGCAGCAGCATGGAATGTCAGATATTCACGTAAGTGGGATACAGGCACTCAGGAAGGAATCAGGAATCTTTAGTGTCTTAATTCCTTCATTAAGATACTAAAATTAACAGAGAAACAGTGAAAATTGTGGGTTTAAATCTAAAAGCACTTTAGAAAATGTACACTAGACATTAAATGTGTATATTTAGGAACAGAGAGGAAACGTAGAAACATGCTGAAGCCCAAAAGAATAGTTCAGTCTCTGGAGTTCACAACCAGATGAAATACAGGAAATCACAGAGATGTAAACAAGTCTTTCAGCCAGGTTTACCATTACTTTTCCTTTTTCCTTTCTATGTTTCAGTCAACAGTTTAATCCCATAAAAAATAAATTGTTTCTTGGGCTTTCTCTCGTGATCATTTCACTTACAAATACTGCATTCAATTACCGTTGGCTTTATCATTTAGATTAATAGGCAGAAATGGGAACTGAAAGTCTGTGATGTTCTGGATTTGATGTAACAACAAGCATCGATATCACGAACTGTTGTATCTTGGCAGTTGTCTTATCACCATCTTGATGGATTTGTTTTCCTCTGTCTAGGGTACAAATTGAATTTCATCATGTGTTGGCTAGTGATATAGTAATGGAACAGGGAATTTTTTAGCCTTGAGCCTTTGTTATCTGCTTCTTTGTGTATTCTAAAGAGCCAGAGTTCTTAAAAAAAGCACTGCAAATGTTCTGCTAGAAAATGGCCTTTTGTAGCCTTTGTAGATTATAACCCTTCCATACAATATATTCAGTCAACTTTCTTCCGGTTTCTCAATCAGTTAAATTTAGAGCTATTGTCTTGATCTATTAATGAGCTAGAACATCTAGGAAAATCAATGAGCCATTACAAAACTGGCACCTACCATGTCTCTGAAATTCTCAGCCAAACTGGTATGCCCATCTTAAAAGAGGTAAGCTCCCCCTTAGTTTGGAGACTACTGCCTCATAAACAGTCTTTCCTTTTCCATATTATTTTGCAGTGTATGATGCAAATAATGAAATTAGGATATGAAAAATTAGTGGGGTATGCCCAGAGTAGAGGTAGAAAAGGATACTTTCCCCTGAGTTGCCTGAAAAAGTCACTTTTATAAATTTCTGCTATTTCTGCTGTTTCCACTATGACTGGCTTCTTAAGTTCTGTATTATAGAGCCAGTGAAATATGGAAGGTTTTGGACTAAAAGCAAAAAAGACATAAAAAATGTCTATGTACTCTTCAAGGCCTTTGCACTTCATGAGACCTTCTATTATTTTTCTTAATGTGTACTATATATATGAGCTCTTATGGCCCTCAACATGCTTGCAAACGCAGAAATACAGACTTCACAAGAAATGGTAAAGAATTTGAAGATTTTACTACATAAATAGATAGGACAAAAGCTAGACTAAAGCAATATTACACTGAATAAAATGAGACTGGCATGTATGGAGTGAGGTGTGACACACAGACAGTATCTACTTTCTTCTCCCAGCCCCCACAAAATTTACAATCAGACCAGCAAACAGATCTCAGGCTTTTTGCCACAGCCCAGACTGGAGCTCTTTGAAATTAGAATTTATGTCCTGAAGTTATTTTTACTTACTGATTTTCAAGCTTGAGCACCTCTTTTGCTTTTTCTACTCAGCACTATTAATGCAGGTTTTTTTCTGAGAATTCAGCAAGTTGTGGCTCTGTCCATCTGCAGCTACACAAATACAGATTTAAACAGTGTGCTTGGCTGAGAAGAATCAGCTCCTAATAATCAAGTTACTTCTGATATTTACTCCTTTTAGAAAGTCTTAGAAAGTTATTTCAGTTCCCTCTGAATCAGTTGTCTCTCTATCATCTGAAACACACTTATTTTGGTCTCCGTGTTTTATTTCAGGGTAATGTCACAGTGAGGATTTAGGATGGGATATTCAGATACTGATCCCTATCTGGTACTCCTTGCAGACAATCAATGTGTTGCAAGTCTTGAGTTAGATTTGTTTCTCTAGTCGCTATGACCATGAAGAATCCATCCTCCAGCCACAGTTTCTTTCAACACAGAGCAATGTTCTGGAAATCCACGTGCTGCCTAGTGGTTATTTCTTAAACTGCAAGGTCACTTTTTTTTTTTCTGAAAAATAAGACACTACAGGGCCAAGATAAAACCACTTACTTGGCTTCTTACCACTTGGCTTCTTATCACAAATGATTAGAAACAAGAGTGAAATATCACAATGTATTAATTTGACAGAATTAGCAATAGTATTATGACGTCTCTATTCACCTCTGAAAAGGTAGAACACAAGGCAGCTTGGAATCCCCATGTTATCTTAGTGGCCTGTCTTACCCAGAGCTGACTAACTCTTCATCGCTACTTAAAACCTGGTCTCTTTATGATAGTAACAAATAACGGTGCTTATTAATGTAACATCTTGTTTTCTTCTGCTTATCCTCTGGAAAATTTAGTGAAAGCACCAAAATCATCTCATAGGGCTACTGAACAGTGAGACACCAAACCTAAACAAATACCAGTTATTGAAAACCTGGGATTCATTGAAACTGACTGCCCACTAGGGAAAACCTACTTTGAGAATGAAGCATTTAAAGGGAAATATTTTTTTAAAAAATATCTAAGAATCTATTGTAAACTATGGTATCTGCTTGGGTGTGTAATATACCTGCTTCTGAAGAGGGTCAAAAAGCAGGATTGAAACAAGACACTTAGAGACTATTAAAAAAAAAAAAAAAACAACAAAGGAACTCTTTCAGAAAGGTGTTATTTTTCTAGTACAGTAGAATAATTTGCAATACAAAAATACTAATTTTGTTTGCTTCCATGATGTTTTTGCACTTTCCATTTTGCTTTCTGGAGCAACAGAATTTTACTGACAAAATTCTCTGTAGAAGGAAGATGTCCAAGTTACAAACATGAATATTTGTCAAAAAACAAAACTTAAGTCTGCACATACAGGCTCCAGCAAATAATGGTTAGTTGCTTGTTCATGCAGGGAGCAAAAAAATTCTCAGGAGATTTAATCTGTCTGGCAAAAGCTATCTAATCCAGCTCATATTTCTAATAATTGTCACTTGTCCAGAAGTTAAAAATATTGAAAATATTCAAAATATGTTAGAGTACTGAAGAGTAAAAAGCAGCTCCAATCTGTTCTGTGAGAAAATAAGGTTACATGGACTGAAATAATAGTTTAAAAAAATAATGATTAAAAAAATAAATTATGGAATATTTAATTTAAAGTCCAAGTAGAAGTGATTAATGATCAGTGCACAGAGATTAAGAAAGCAGTAAAAGGGACAAGATGGCTCAGGGAATTGGTAATGTAGTGCTGTGCCTTTTTGGTTTCAATTTCAGCTTTTCAGTTGCTGTTACTAGTGAATCCCTTATGCTTTAAAACTGCCTTTTATGTTTTAAATCTAAGTTCTCCTGCCAAGTGGCAGATTGCCTGAAATGTCAATAAAAGTTGGGGTCTGGTTCACCACTGCATTGATCCAGTATCACGCTAGTGTAGCTTAGTTGACTTCAAGCTGTGTACTGTAGCACCAGGACCCAGGAGTGTAGTACTCGGCAGCAAATAACACTTGCTTGGAATACGAGTGCTTTTAGCTATAAACTAGGATGCAGCATTGCCAAATCCTGAGATTTTATCATGAATCTCACAACATTTGATGCTTTCTTTACAGTTTCATCTCTCCAAAATTTAGGATTAAAAGAGAATCTCAGTTTTCATTACAAAATTTAGGTTTCTAGAAAACTCTCACATTGCATATTGAAAAATATGTGACTCTTGTATACCTTTGAGACTCAAAAAAGGAGAAAGGGATGAGTAAAACATCCTAAGGGATACTGTTACTTTTTTTTATCATGACTTTTTAACCTAGTCTCCTCCTCTCTAGGGGTCTGCCCCCTTCTATTTATGGTCGGCAGTATTCAGGACTGATAATATGCTGGCTTCCTGGTCAGTCCAGTACATATCTCTGTTGACTAACAGTAGTGGTAGCTCCACCCCCTTTGCCATGGGCAGGGACACCTTCCACTAGCTCAGGTTGCTCAAAGCCCCATCCAGCCTGGCCTTGAACACTTCCAGAGAGGGGGCACGCACAACTTCTCTATATATGAGTCACATCTCATGTTTCAGTATGAAACATGAGATCATATTTCTTCCGTGAAAAAACGTATGAAATTTCTTCTGTAACAAAGCCACCAGTTCAAGCAGGATGCCTGTAGGCTTTCCCCCTCTAACTCTGCCTAGCAAAAGAGGATGTGGAGGGAGGTGGACAGGCCTACGCTTTCCTTGAAAATCATACATGTTTCACATTAGGATTAATGGGTATTTATGTGCATTCATATGACTGAGAGTAGATCTTGTACTACATATTCATAACATTAAAAAAGTAAAATAAAAATAAAACAAAGCACTATACATGAGGCAGAATTGTTATGAGCTGGAATACGTTACACTAGCTTCTGTTCCTCAACCGATTATGCCTTTTGTAAGATTGGTGTTGCCTTCCCTGGCCAAGTACCGTCGTTGCCATAATCAGAAGAGACATTTGAAAAAACTGATATGGAAAATCTGCATTTGACCTCATGCCCTTGCTTCATGTCAACAATTTCAACCACATCTGCTCTTGCACTGTGAAAATGTTGGCATATTTCTCTGAGCTCTGCTCCGACAGCTGCAGGCATTCTCTCTTTGTGTAGGATAATTCCACTCCCAAATACTCAGAAAGCTGTGAGTGCAGATCTTTCACTGCTCTTTCATTTAATGTAGAGGCTCTGCAAAAAGAATTCAATAGAAGTTTCCACTGAAAAAATCTCTTTGGTTCTGGGTCCCTGAAGAAGAATTTATTTTCTGTTGCCACTAAGTGATGATGAAGTCACACCTACGTGATCAGTGGATGACAGAAAAATGTTTGCAAAAGGAATACAGCAGTATCTATTGTTTAAATTTATTACAGCATGGCCAATTGAAAGGCAATCAAACTTCATGTACACACTTTCCGTTATATTTAACACCTGTTAGATTAGAATCTGATCACATAAGATTAATGGGTTTTGCTTGCCTGATTTATTAATTGAAGCATATGTAAATCAGGATGATAAGCTATTAGACCAGGGATTGTGATTAATTTCACCATACTGCAGAAGCTGTGTAGCTCTGGAGTCCTACCAAGATAGCAATGGCAATATGTGCAATGTACAGAAGTTCAGATGAAGTAAGAGGTCTTACTTTAAACTATCTAATTACAATGCAATTCCTCATTATTATTTCCTGATGTGATGCTAATTGCAAACAAGTTTGTTATAGAATACAATTTGCTTCCTTGACTGTGAGGGGCGGGGGAAAATTGTGTCTATTCATCCATTCCTTCAGGGTAAGGGACACTGAATGTCATATACAGGAAGTTTGCACCTTGCTGGCTTGGTACCTTGGAAGACAAAGAGACACTTTCCACTTTTCTCTCATTTCAAGCACAGAATTCCACACTAAGGTTAAGTAGTGGGATTGGATGGGGAAGAGGGGAAGAATATGAACCTGTTTATTTCATTACATGGAAGTATGGGCTGTCAAAGTGTATTTTGGATTTCCAGTCAGACATTAAGTTGAACCCATGATAGTCAGTAGTGTAAAAAATACAGGAATATTTGAATCATGTACTTTAGGGTACTGTCTCTGCAAGGTTATTAAAATCTAACATAAATTAAATGAAATATTCATGACCTGTTCTCTTATTGGCTCAATTTTCAGTGCTGTTTAAAAATCTTTGTATTTCTTTCTTGCAAAATTCCCTCTTGGTAATAAATCCTCTATATTTGCATACAAGGTAGTAGTATCAATGTGGCTTAGCCTTTTTGGCAACCATGATTAAATCTGGTCTATTATTACTTATACTATGATGAACAACTCTGATTTTATATATATTTTAAAAAATTTTGGAGCACAGCTTCGATTCAGGGTGGGATAAGGGGACGTGCAGGATAGAGGGTGCGTTTTGTTTTGTGGTCCTTATGCTCTTTAAGGGAAATCACACAAACAAATATGTTCCAGAGAAAATTTGATATAGAGAAGCAGAATAGCAAAGCTCTGAAAGAGATGTTAAATAGGGGTTGTAACATATTAAACACAGGCTTGAAACAGTGTGAGAACCCTGCAAGCTAGGCTGCGCAACTGTTTTTCTGTACCTTCTTCCCTGGGAGTGGGGGTGTCCAGCATCTTTTTGAATTTGGAAGAGATTCTCTCTCTAAATTTTGAATGTTTACACTTCAAATCCCTTGCTTTACAGTTGTATAATAAGTAGATTGATGCACCTGGATCTTGTAAAGCAGGAAACCTTAATGTCTGTGAAATATGGGAAATTCTAATACTCATATAAGTGCTTAGCAGATGCTAATGTTTTCTGGTTTGTGGTGTCCAGGTACATTAGCTGATCTATGAAGTTCTGAGTGGTTTCCACATGTGAGTGATACAAATACACTAGTTCATGCCACTATTGCTATCAGAAAGCAACATCTCACAAAATATTTGTGGCAATAGTTATTTAAATTCCATTCTGTTAAATGGTTCTATCAAAAAAGCTTTGGAAATACATTAAATTGAAAATGTTATCAAAAAAGTGTATCCATAAAATCCTGAAAAAGTCATGACAATGAAGCAATGAGAAATTAAAAATGTTAATTTTGATGAAGACAAAAAATACTCTGGGTTTTTTAATGTGTACCAGGTCATGCTTATAGTTTGTTTTTAAAGGATGGCTTCATGAAGACAATAATAACATAGCGCATAAATATTTAGATTTTGAGTTAAGTACTTCAGCTGTAAGTCACTATCAGAACTTGGGAAATCCATCAACACTTATGACTAGTCAGTAAAGTCTAATATTTATTTTTCCAGTTAGTAAACTGCACATGGGTAGATCATAGATTCTTCCAAAATAATCGTTGGTTCCTACACCACCAGCTTGTTCATGGACATTGCTCTGTGCACATTATACGTCTGGGTTTCAAGTCCAAATTCTACCTTTCCAGTGTGAACTGTTAATTCATTAATTACTTCCTTCAAGCATGATGTGATAGTTTCTTTCTCACTTGAGTATTCAGGAGAACAGCTACAAACTCTGGGGGAAATTTACAGGCTTTGGCAATATTCACACAGTAAAATAAATAATACTCCTAATACGTTTTGGTTATTTAGTGGTTATGTTTATGGACATTGACAGGCTTCAGAAACATTAATTACCTTAGTCTCACAACTCCCCTGCTAAGTGGGTGACTATTGTCATCCTTCTTCTACAAAAGAGGGAAGTAAGGGAGTGAAAGATTAAGTGATTTATCCCATGTCCACAGCAAATCTGTGATAAAGCCCAGACCAGAACCCAGCTCCAGACTCCTGGCTACATGGTCTCACTCTACCAAATTGTCTCCCACTCTGTTCTGATTGCTCTGCTGAAGTTTTGGGAACAACATCAGAAATTTCACATCAAAAAGGAAGCAGAGACAGTGGCTAAATATCCACATGTCTTTTAGTTGGACTGTTACATTTTCTGTATAAATGGATGCAATAATAATTAAGGAGTTCGTTGACTTTGGGTGTGATAGTGACCACATTAATTTGTTAATACTTCTCACAGGGTAGGTAAGTCCAAAATCCTATTATGTTGTGCCTCACTATTTGAAACAACTGAAAGGCACTAAGGCTTAGCTTTGTCCTCAGGCAGTTGCTCCTGAAGAATGTCCAGTTTACAAACAGCTTCGACTGCCCAGATGTCACGTCCATATTCACTCCCTTCTTTTTTTCTGCTTATGTAGCCATGTCTCATATGAAATAGAAGCAAAATCCTATTTTACACTCCACATTTTGGCAGCCCATGCTAGACTTATGGATACAGAATAACAGAGTATTATATAGTGACTTTACACAGCACTGTTAACTTGCACTAAAAGCTTGGCTCTGTGTTCTTCCTTCTCCTTTCAAGGAGCCAGCGACTTTGCCTCTTCTGCAGAGGGTCTAAAATGAATCCATGAGAAATGCCTGTTTTGTTCACATGCCAGGAAATCTTATATGAGAACACAGCTGCAGTGAGGCTGGTTCCCATGCTGCACTGGTTCACAAGGGAATGGGCTCCCCATTCACCCCCATAGCCATGCATGATTGCACAGGACTCTGGAGGCCTTGGGTTGTGGAGAAGGAGATGTGTGGTGTTCCCCAGCCACAAACAATGCATGTGTGGGTTCTGCTGAAAGGTATAAGAAACGGTGATGGCCATGTCACAACGGGACTCTTTTCCTGATCTTGTGGGTTGGTCTAGGGTACAGATCAAACAGAAGGACAAATTAGCTCAGAGAGTAAGAAGCAGCCAAGATTTATCTTCTTTGTATGGGCTACAGATCATTCCTAGTACTGCTATTCTTGTGATGTGGACACAAGCCTGTTCATACTCATGGCTGATAATAACTTCATCCTAATTTATCAGACAAAGAGCAGAAATTTGCAGTAGCAAGGAATAGGTCAGTAATCCTCCAGAAAAATCTTTTTCAGCTTTGTATTGATGGCACATGTGAATTTACCTTGATGGTGATACTCATCATTGTTGATCTTGATCTTATTTCTTCATGGCACCTGCTGTCTCTTTCTTCCTTACGCAAAGCCAGAATTTACTATATACCAGTCTCTGGTCATGCGCCTCTTTTTCACCTAGTAGCTCTAGTGGGGATTCTTACCACTGCAGCAGCCTCCTTTACAGTGCTGTTTATTCGTTTGCATAGATGGAAATGTGTCTGGACTTCTTTTTCTGCTCATTACCTTCCTTGGTAGCTGCTGTCTTCTATCTTTTATTATCTTGAAAAACTCTTAATGTACCGTTTTTGTCATTTTCAGCTGCCTAACATTAGTTATATGATGATTAAATCTGTTGCTGACATCACCTTGTGGGAGAGATCACTCTATCAAGAGGAAGAGACAGAGGACACAGCATAAACTAGTGTGGGTTTCTGGCTAGGAACTGGAAATCAAGACTACCTAGCACCAAACTGAAGGTGGAAGCTTTTGCAAATGAGGTGTTTATTTCAATATATATGTAATCTGTTGCTTACAGAGTGGATGTATTGGTCACATCTATTTTTCACTTTATTTGGTAGGAGCAGAAAAGTTTTGGAACTGAGGATTTCTTTAAATTCATGAATATTTATATTGAAACATGGACTGCTTCTGATATATAATCTCTCTGTGTAGTCCAGCTAGTTAGTTCATGAGTTTAAGACATTAACAAGCTGTACTGCAGTTAGATGCAGGGATTTAAAACATTTTTGCTTTACATATCTGGTTGCAGGCAGAAGTTTGAAATTCCAAAAGACTCAGAAGTCAGAAAGGAAACAGAAAGATTCACATATGCATTTTTAAAAACAAAAATCCTTTATATTTTTTTTCTTTTTTAAGCCAATCTTCTCATATCTTGCGTTCAAGATTTTGATCGTTTGTGCCTGCCAGCTCTGCAAGCATACTTATTCTGTGTAAGGCCTTGGCTTCCTCCTCACCTGGGACTAACTAAATATCAGAAAGAAGAAGATGACTGATTTAGAGGTCTTCCACTAAGGCTGTTGTCTTGGACAGCACAGCGAAGAGTGGCTGCTCATTCCAGGGTTGTGAAAAGGTTGTTATTCAGTTTATATTTGTTAGTAGAAGGTATCTCTTAACATGTGCGCTGTCACCAGTCTTAGAATGGGCCGTTACAAATGCGAACAATACAAATATTAGTACTTGTGTATGTCTTATCATCACAATTGACAGATCCTCAGGCATGAATCCCTCTCTGCATCAGCAGCAGTCCCTGCCAGCTGTCTGTCCATCATGGCAAAGGTAGTAAGTCCAGGATGAGTGCTCTTGGAAGGGGCTTCTTTGCAGTTGGGAACTCTGGCAAGCTTTGTGCAGATCTTTTAGCTACAACTGTTTAAGATTATTTAGTGGCTTTTAAGCACTGTTCATGCCCATTCCGAACAAGCCCACAGAACATCTGCACAGTGTCTGCTAGCTGCGCTCAGGGAGTGTCTATAAACAATCCTATATTGTTCTCAGCAAATATATATCAGTCCAGAGTTTTTTCTATGGCTGAATATCCTCTTCAAGCATTGAGGAAAATGTGACCTTTCATTGATTCAGGCATAGAAACTATAATCACAATATTGAGTAGTTATATTTGCTTTGGAAAAGTGATCCTATTGTTCTCCTCTTTTAAAGCTTAAACTAACAGTCAGCATGAATGTCATCTTCATAAAACGATAGGAAACCTACAATGTCTGGTATTAATAAATGCCTCTGTGCTCAGTGTCTGAAAGGGGTTGGGACTGAAAGGAAAGAATGAAGTCCTTATGACCGAACTCAGGGGTAGACTCTCTTGTGAGTACTTTTATGAGATGCAACTGCTACAGGAGTGCATCTTGTGCATCCCAAGACAATCCATTTGCTCTTAAAGGGAGCACAGCAATAATTTATTCCTGACAGGAGAGGAGAGCCTATAATGGTGGTCTGAACTGCCACTGCTGTTCACTGATTCACTCTGAGTGTACTCTGAACTGCTAGCTGTATGATCAAAGGAAGAACTCTCCTGCTGGGAATAGATGAGAAGGGCTAGCAGCCTCACTGAAATCAGTGAGCCTAGCACTGTAGCACAGTCAGTCACAAACGTTGCTGGCTTTTACTATCAAATCATCCAAAAGCCCTGAAGTGCTGGCAACAAAGAGTTTATAAGGGCAAATGTGACAGCAGAGACTTATACACTGACCACAATTATAATTTTAACTGTAGACTACAGTCACTTAGAGAAATTATCTAATTTGCAGCAGTATTTTTCATAGCCACTACTTGCTGTTGTAATGAGTGGTAACGGAAGAATCAGTGGTGGAAGATTTGTCTTCAGGTTATTATACAGGGCAGGGTCTCAAGTGAACTGGATTTGGTTCATGGTTCTTCCTCAGTCTTTCTGCGTGGTTTCAACTGAGTCACTTAATCTCCCAGCTTCTTTTCCCTGTCAGCAAAAGAATAATGTTTTTGTCTATTTAAGTTGTAAGCTCTTTAGAACCAAAGTGTAAATGGATTATATGTTTATACTGCAGAAAATACGTGGGGCTTTGATCTCAACAGTGGCCAATATGCAGTCATTAATAAAAATAGTATTAATTAGAAGTAAGGACTGCATGACATTTTGATAGGGCTGTCTTAGATAACAACAATGACTGTACATACTGAATTAATGTAATTTTCACAGTTGTGCTCAGAGTAGAGAATTATTTTGGCTGGAAAACAACTCAAACAAGCAATGCCAGCAGCTGTGAGGTCAGGAATAACTGTTGAGTTTTGTTTTTCAGCTCTTGGTCTTCTTACAGTTCGCTCAGTAAAAGAAAGAGGTGAGAAATATACAGAAAGTTTTGATAGTGTCCAGCACTATTTTTCTGAAGTTGGTCTTTGTTGGTCAGCAGGTATACCTCAGAATCACTACTTTTAAATGGTCCCAGGTATAAATGGATGAAAACAGACTGTATTATGATAAAGTCACTTGCTGAATGGTCAAAAGATACTCAGCTGTTATACTTTAAATCATAAAAGTTTTCTTTTACACATTGGTCCCAAAGCTAATTTTCTTAAGCTACCTGTAGTATACATAAAACCCAGAGGTTATTAAAATGAAGAGACCTAAAGTGCCTCTTGTTTATGCTTGCAAATGTTTTTTTTCTGGATAATGTTGCATCCAAGCACAATTGACAGCAGGCCAAAAATGTGCGTATGTCAATGGATGACAGTTCTGGAAATAAGCTGAGTTTAGCTTTCAGCTCTGAAGACAGGCTTTACAGAAAGGCTCTGCTGTTGCAGTTGCAAGGAGGGAGAGACAAGGAGCCATGCTCCCTTGATAATAGACTCTTCAAAAGATCTTTATATAAGAGGCAGTCCTGTAAAAAAAGTTGTACATGTCTTTAACTCAGGCCTTGAAAAGTGCATTGTGAATATTTGCCTCTTTCTGAGAGGCAATTAAGGAGAATCACAGATTTTTTATTATTTTTAATAGCATACAGAAATAATCTTCTGCAGCTTGAGGAAGAAAAAGAAAAACGTAGGTTCTGTAAGAATAAACATGGGTAATTACATAAGAAAATGGGAGTTTCAGGGTGGAGAAGGAAAAAAAAAGCAAGGTCAGCTGTGAAAAAAAAAAACTTGACCAGACAAATAAGCATGCAAGTTCTTCTTTGGATCTGAAACTGAAGAAGATATAAGAGAAATTTGAAACACTTACCTTTAGCTTGCTGGTTTTCACGGCTTAGTCTTCTGGGCTTAGAGGTTTTATACTTTAGGTAGGGATTGTGGTCATTTTTATGTTATTTTCCTTTTTCTGTGTGAGTGGAAAGGGGCATGGCCTTGAAATTTGTGGCAGAGATTCTGTTTCTGCATAATCGGCCTGTGATCCACCTTTGCTTTTGTGCCTTTTGGATCCTGAGCACATTCCATTTCCCACAGCTTTTGTTAAGGCATTGACTTTGAACATATTTCATATGAATTTTCCAAATCAGACTACTGCTAGCCATGGCAACAAGGACCTGTCTTCTCCACTAGTAAGAAAGCCATGAGGGAAAGAACAAAAGTTAAGCTTGTGGGGCTAATTCTGGCCACACTGAGACTGACCAGATGTTAGCATAAAAAATGAAAGCAATGGAAACCAGTACACTCCTCATATACATTAACCACAATGATATAAGTATCTTCCATTTTACAACACGGGAAAAGAAGTCTTTCATTGCGTGGAAATGTGTTGCATAACTACTGTGCTCTACTGTTTGGAAAATGCTGGGACGAGCCAACACCAACACTTCCTCTCATTCTCATATTTGATTAATCAAATTACTTTTTACCAGACATTAGCCAGAACACTAGATAATTGTTTTCTATTTTAAATAATGACTTACTGAATTCAAAGGGCCTTGTTTGAGTCTGCAAAACCTGGCATTAAGCTGGAGTAAAACAGTATCCAATTATGCCCATTACCCCTAGGCAAGTACTTTTCTTAGAAAAATCACCTGTCAACAGCAAAGCATTCTGCCAGAGTCATTTTTATTCCCTTTCTTTTCCAGAGGCATTTGTTTGCTGATTTATCTGTTGAAAAGTCCCTGTTAAAGAGGAGGAAATAACGATAATGTTTTAGTGAAGCAACACACTTGTATGGAGGTGAAAGGGTTGTACCAGATCAACATGATGCATTCTTCCCATTATTCTGCCTGCAAAGCAGCCAACTCTACTCCAGAAGTGATTAAGTGTAGATATGGTGAAGGTCTAGGAAGATTGTGAGAGTTAGAAAAGCATATTCAACTTTATGTGCAGAAGATGGCCTGTACCTTTCTTAGTTAGCTTTTTCCTCTGCTATGGGTAAGAGGCAAAAAAACCCCAAACACCAAATGACAAAGAAACCTGAAACCCAAACCAAAAAAGATCAAGAAAAAGTAGCTGGTGAAAAGTTTTAATTTGCAATAAGGACACTCTTTATAGGCTCTCACATGAAAAGGGATAGTGACACCCAGCTGATGTTACCACAAAACATAAGGTTTGAATGTTGGGAATCCCATGAAGATCTCCATGCCCTTCTCTCTCATAGTTTTTAAATTGCTCCAAAGTATCCATCTTATTTCCAATTTCATTAAGTGGCCTTCACAAAGAAGTCATTCTGTAATTTTTAAAAGTATAGTAATTATGTGATTTGATAGTAAATATTTTGCAACTTAGAACAGGGGTTGCTTTGGAGGTTCATTTTGTAAAGTCTAATGCTGATTTTGCATTTTTTACACTAGCAGGCCACAACCAGAGGACAGTAACATTTCGACAGAAAGAGGCATGTCAAGAGGAGATAAATGAATCTGAGAATACATTTAAGAGGAACAATGAAATGGACTAGATCTGCTGCCTGTGTTGCATTCTTCACAACAAAAATGAAAGAATTTCTGGAGTTCGGAGCATTAAACTGTTTTAATCTCATTCAGTAAGGTGTATTAAAGAGTCATTTGCAGCAAAAGGTTATTGAAATCCCATCCTGGAGAGAAGTAGCCAGCTGTTTCAGGGAACATATGATGAAGTTTTAAGATGATTAATTTTTCACAGCGGTGGCCCTTAAAAACTTTCCCATTACATTTGATAACTAAGGCGTATTTGCTACAGATGACTGCCTTGGTCCATGTTTATTGAGCAGAGGTCCCTTCAGTCTGAACAGGCAATGTTGAGCAACCAGATCTATTTTTCTTAGCCAAGGTGGCAGCTACTTAACAGTCAGAAAGATTTCTTTTCACACTTTCTTTGGCAATTCAGTGGTACACAGATGAGTAAGAAAATTGGAGACTGGGGGAAGTCTTGACTTCTAACACAAGTCTTGCCGCTGATTTCTTGTATGACAGTGATTAATATTTTAGCTTAGCCATTTGTTAATTAGGAATAGCAGAGGATACAGTTGTATTAAAGTGCTTGACCAGCAAGGACTACTAAACGCACTTTTAAAGTGGCTATTCATACAAGCAGATCTCTGTATGAGTCTACATATGTGATCAGTGCACTGAGCATGTAAAATGATATACAACTGCTGAGTAGTATTGTTATGAGCAGAAAGCCTGTGGGCTATGATCAATCCTTGAAACTCTACTTTGGCACTAACTCGGCAGATCTATCCAGGCATACAAGCAGACACCAATACTCAGCCCCCCAGGAGAATGAGCAGCACTGACATAGGGACTTAAGTACGTGGTGAGTTTTACATGCCTAAGAGTGTGGGTTCCAAAAAGGCCATTATGTTTAGTGGGAAACCACAATACTGCCCACTGGTAAACACTAACAATGAAGAGTAGTTTAAATTACACTTCAGTTCGAGGGCTTTTTTTTTCTTCTTTTCTTTTTTCACCCTGAGTGTTTCTCCTAAGAATTCAAAGTCCTAAAATGTCCTGTAAAAGATATGCATCTGAATTCTTTCAAAACAGATGGAAGAAAGGAAGATTGTTCTTTGCTTGAAAGCATGCCCAGAGGAGTATACGGTGATAGTCTGTCTTCACCATTGCTCAATGTTTAGTGTAAGCAAGGAGGATGTTAAAAGCCTGATAGCATTTAATCCCATTTCACTTTCTGCTGGAATATTTATTACTGCCCAGTCCCCAGAGTTCTTCAGGCAGAGGACTTTCTCACCTTTCTTTATGAAGTAGCAGGAATGATGTCCATTATGTTTCTTGCTCCAATTAACACATCACCCATTGTGGAACAATAAGCATTTACTCATCTCCTTTCTTTCACACCTCTGACCCACTTGACCAGGCTTACTCACTCTGGAGTCCCTCTTCCACCCTTGCCAAATACCATCCTGTAATGGTGAAGATGCTCTCTGCTACATAGTAGATGAGGATCCAAATCTCCTTGGTCAGAGAAGGAAGTGGACTCATTCCATTCATAACACAGGTGCATGATGCTCTGTCCTCAGGAGCAGTATCATGGAGGAGCACTGTCACTCACCTTCTTAATTCCTCTTCTCAGTGGCACTGCATCTGTTGGTGGGTACCCCCACAACAGCTCCCAGTCTGCAGAAAGATTGGTGAAGGCTAACCCAACTCAGCATGGGGGAGGTGTTAAATTATCAACAATAATAAGGCAAAGGGACTTGCTACACTAAGAAGCAGAACTTCAAGCTCATTGAAAACTTAGTTGCCTATAAGAAGTGTAAACTTCCCACACTTAGGAGGCAGCTGAACAAGGATCCTGAGGGTGAGAATTTTTGACTAGAGGCTTAAAGTAGCAGGTGAGCATTGAAGTCTTATCCAAGCCCTTTCATTGATTTAGCCCCCAAGTCCTATTAAGCAAGCAGCCACCTTAAACGCACCTCAGGAATCACAATCTGTTGTTTATCACTTCCCACAGGCACCACTTTAAACATACACATGTGTGTATATGTGTGTATAAAAGGAATACCTGGAGAAATTTAAAACATCTTAATTAAACTTAAGATGTGTGGTTCAGATAAGATTGGCATGTGGCCACCGCATTCCAAGATTCTCAAATAGCATAATCTAATTAATTTTGTTTAAGAACACAGAGGTCATAAACATACAGTAATTTGAAACACTTAGTACCCTGCCAGCTGGCACTGTCTCCTTTCCACTTCTTTGCACTGTAATTTCACTTCCATTTGTGCCGAGCCTGAAATCTCCTCACTCCACTAGTAGGCTGTATTATGTTACACAGAATTCAACTGAGGTATTTTTTAATGAACTAATTACATGTTAGTTAATAATAGAAAATTTCTTTAGTAGTCAACTGCTGAATATAATTCTGAGGGAACTACTGTAGGCTGGGATCCTGCAGGAATGTTTAGGAACAGGTTTCAACTCAAAGCGTTGTGTTTATTCTTTAAGGTACTGCAAGTAAAGAAAAAATATCTCCCCTGAGAAGCCTGATGTTTTATCTTTTCAGTGCTGGGTTGTGCACTGGGAACTGATGTTTTCCCATCTTTGCTAGTGGATGATTTTTGAAACTCGTTCAAAAAATAATGGAGAGTATTTATAGAGACCTGCCATCAGAAAAGCATATGTGGATTTCCTTCTGTTTGCCATCCACTCATGTCCAACCTGTTTCTGCTGCAATGCAGCAGGCACAGTTTATGCACTCATTTCTTAGGCAATCTCTGAGTGTCTGGAACAGATAGGTTCTAAGAGGCTCAGACCCTCTTTATGGCTCTCCTGAATGAGGCAACATGATGTCATGTAACATGATGTTGTGCAAATCTTTCAAAATGTTTCTCGCTACTCTGCCCACCGGGGAACCATCTGGCTGATGGGTTTAGCCAAATATCCAAAGACCCCAGAGCATTTCTAGTTACAGAGATGCAATGCAGATAAATTGCATTACTTTAGAGCTCGACTCTGTCATTCAGAAATAATTCTCCAAGGCCGTGTGCCCTTAAATATTAACTTTTGACCACTGGGTTTAGTTTTTAGATAGCAGGAGCTAGTAAAATACAGATAGATTTTGATGACCTATGGATACTATTACTTCAGAAATACATACTTTTGAGAATGCCATAGGTCAGAGTCTTCTGGGCTGATGTAAACGAGCACGGGACGATGAAGCACTATTTAAGCTACAAAGATTTATAGCAAGAAAGGATCTGGCTCAGCATACAGAGACACATACACATCATACACAGGCTTCATGATTCTCCTCACAGCATGTGAATAACTATCACTAACATTAATGAAAGGCGTGCATTGCGGGGTTATGTTCTTACATGTACATTAGTGTGTAAATATCTCCATCAAAGATTTTCTCTGCTGGAAGACAGGGATACGGTTACAAAGCTATTCTCTGTCTGGTACTGCCAGCAGTGCTGTAAATCCCCCACACTCCGTATCTAATGTACTCAGATGCAGAGGAGGCAAACGGTCATGCCAGGGGAAAACAAGAGGAGCGCAGGCTGGCTAAAAGGCAACTCTCAGAGACGAAAGCCAGACAGAACGTTCCCAACACTGGGCTGCTGAGAACCACTCAGCCTTAGCCCTTAGCCAGCTAGAAACTGAAGGGGAATTACCAAAGTTTATTGTTAGTGAAAATATAAAGCATGTCTTTTTGAGCACAAAATGCTGAGTGATGTGAAATATTGGGGTTTTTGAAGTGTTCTACATGGGAGGCATATACTCATCCCATTTTTTACCTTACACTACTGTTTGGGAGAAGGACTTTGAGCTGCAAAATCACTGGGGTGGACAGGGTTCTTCGGGGTTTCTAGCCCAAACTCCTGCTAGGACCAGAAGCAGTGGGAGCAGGCTCCTCAGAGCCTTGCCCAGTCATTTTTGAGTATCTACAAGGATGGAGATGCTACCTCCCCTCTGGGCAATCTGTTCCAGTGTTTGACTATAATTTAAGTTTTCCTTATATTGAGCCAGAATTTCTTGTGTAGCAATTTGAGTCCATTGTCTCACATCCTTAGTGAAATAAAGATTGGACCATAGCTTCACTAATCCCATTGAATTTATTTGAACAGTTCTAAGTAGTTTTACTGTAAATTGTATTGGAGATAGAACTGCAGGACACAGATGACCAATAATGCTATGTTAACCTTTCCACTTTGGATTTAGCTGGATCTAATACTTATTAAATGACACTGTCATATAAGTGGTTTGAGTAGAATAATTGGTGAGACCAATCCCTTTTATATCATGTATGCTTCTGACATTGCTTAGTGATCTCAGTCCAGTTCTCATTGAACTGGTCTTCATATCAAAGCCTACCATCACAGTTGGTGCTCACACATTTCTTGACAAAGTTCCAGATTCTTAGAGGTATTTAGGCATTATTCTGCTCAGCCTTGCAAGACCTAAGTGATTTAGACAGGTGGGAACCACTTTCAGAATTATCTGACTTAAAATTCCTTGAAAGACAAGATTTAAGTGAAAAAGAAACTGGGATTTAGCCCACATCCTTAGAACTGGTCTCTACACAAGAAGGAAGGCAGGCAAGTAGGGTGAGTTGTGGAAATTTTTGTTGCCTTTATAGGTATTGTGCATGTTAAGAGAACTTCACTTCCAGAAACAATGTCACTCAAATCTAATAACAGCATTTCTTAAAATAAACTAACACAAGAAAATGCTATTGGCTATAGGCCAATTTACACCTAAACTTTTCATGGATATAAAATTAAAAAAACAAACCAGCCTACAGATTCTCTTTCCTGAACAAGAGTGTAAAGAAGAAAATGGCTTATTGGGTTGTTGTTTTTTTTTTCAGTCCTCTTAAGAAAAGTGTCCCTTGAATAGGGTCTTGATGGAAGGTACTCTACAGGAACATGACTGAGAATGACCAAAGAGGAGATGTGGTTCACATACTTATGTATATGAGATCAAACCACTGCCTTGCATCTGGTGAGTTTATACTGACAGTTTATTTCCGAGACAGCCATTAATATAATGTCTGAGAGCTTAATTCTTCTCCCACTAAGTCAGCACCAAGACTCCCACCGGCTTCTACTGTGTAGTTCAGAAGCCTGCATATTCAATGCCTACAAAATGAACTACTACTTACTCAGGAGAAAAGCCAGGCAGAAAGTATTCAAGTATAAACATTTACATTTAAAGAATTGCCTCCACTGACATCCATCACAGAAATGATTGAATCTCTAGCATTTTGGAGGGTTTTCTTTTTTCAAAATATATTTTATAAATTGACATACCTATTGAAACAGGAGTAGCCTATTTTATTTTAGGTTTTAAATAAACAAGAAAATTCAATCTTAATTTCTGAGTAAAATAAAATCTTATTTTCTTAAAAAGTCGGATTTACAACTGAAGAATAAACAAAATAAAGTTATTGTTTTGGGCGAAAGGTCATAAAATACCATCTGAAGTTACACTTAATCAATCAGATAAGTCTGTTTTAAATCTTAAAAAATAAAAACATCATTGAGATTTTCCGATGTTTTCAGTGTTGTTTTTTTGACCTGTTCTATCTTATTGGAAACTAACTGAAAATTCCAGTTGGAGCACATCAAGATGTTCAGAGCAAAAATAAAGCACGTACTAACATTGGTTTTATCCAAGGGCAAAGGGCATAAGGGCCAATGTGTTTCTCTGTGCCTCTTTAAAATCTAGGTCTATTTAGTTCAGCAGAGCTCAGCTTTTGGGGATTATCAGGACCACTACTTTAACAATATGTCATTTACTTTCCTTTATGCAGATCTTCCAGAATACAGAATTTCATTTTATGCAGGATGTGCTGTCCATTGAGACTGAAGGAATGAGAAAGTTACGCTCTAGTTTGCAAGGTCTTTCTTTTCTAACCCAGAAATTAAACATTGCCATTAATGAATTACTGTTAATCTCAAAAAGCAATAACACTTCCCTTCATTTCCTGATTTTCATGAGAAGGCATTACAGACAGTAACCTTCCTGCCTGACTGAGGTCTGTGGTGCAGGGACTGTGATTCTTACCCTGCTGAGCAACATTATACCATCAAGTGCCGAGCCACATGAAGTTTTTGGCTGTGCTTTTTTATTTTTTTCCCAGTTCTCCAGATTCCTATGCCCTGTTCTCTGGTTCCCAGAGGTAGGCATTTCTGTAATTTCAATTCACTTCCAAATATCTTTAGAAAATGCAAAGCGCTCTTGGCTTGGATTTCATTCAGAGTCTGGTGCCAAAAACCTATCTGCATTTTTTCCCTTGTATATCCTAATGCTAAACTTAGTTTTCCTTTTACATTCTGCAGTACTATGCAATCCTGGGGGGAAACAGCTATTCAGGGTAGCATTAACCCTGTGTGAAATACAAAGTGTGAACATTTTAGCTGCCCATCATCACTCAGCTGAACAAAATGGCTTTGTGGCTGGCACTTCTTCCACCCGACTTCTCCTCCCTGAAATTGCTTAAACAAAATCTTACTCATTCTTTCTAAAACTATAGACTCACACTGTCTAGCCTGTCTAACAGCCCCCTAATCCAGTCAGAAAGCCCAACCTGTTTGAAATAACCAAATATGCATGTGGAATTTGCATTAGAAACATAATAGACTTACTAACCGTGGTTATTACAGCCTGTTCAATTGTTCAAACATGCCTCCCACCTGTTGCTGCTTATAATGTGCTCAAGTGCCATCAAGTGCCAAAGTTATGGTGCTATTTATGTGGAACCTTCTTAGACATGCACGAGGTGCAAGATATACTTACAAGAGCCTTCTTTCATCTCTTCCGCAAGGCACAACAGGGGTCTCATCTCCTTCCTGGATGCACATGTGACCACAAATGTCATTACTGGAAATAAAACATTCCCACCACACAGAGACCAAACCCCAGGGAGACGAGCTCAGTAATTGTCTCGAGCCTTTCATTTGGAGAAGGAGAAAGTGGAAAAAAAAAAAAAAAAGAAAAACAACAAAACAAAACCAACAAAAATGCCCCACAGCTTTGATGGTTTAATTGCTGTGTTGTGGATGCACATGGGATGAAAACAAGGAAGGAACCACAAGAATTCATGTGGGAGTTATTCCAAAATCCTACAGGAAATTTGTGTTGGCGTTGGGGACCTGAAGCCCTCTGGAGTTAATGGGAAGATTCAGACTCATTTGAGTGTTCTCTGGATCAACCCTTGGGACACAAGAAATGTGTTCTAAGAGGTAAGGCACCTCTTGTTCACAGCTACCAGTCATAAAACAGTGAACTCTGGGTTCAAATTAAGGCAGCTAACATTTTTATCATTAACTCAGCAAAGCAAGGACTTTACCCAAAGTTTCAATACTTTTCAATTTCAGAAGAGTCAGTTCAGACTCCTAAGGTTAGGTCATATCAGGGTGGCCAGTTAGGAAGAGAAGCACAGACCCACTGTGGTGCATTGCTTCACTTAACAACTAGGAAAAAAATTAAAAATAAAACTTCGAATTTGTTTCAAATAGTCTTGTAGAACAGAAGACATTTCTGCCTTTACAACTCTCACCTCCCTCATTCTGGAAAGCAGGAGCTTCTGTGAAGACGTAGATGAAATTTCACAGGAGCAACTGTTTCTGCAACACGCCAAATAATCACCCATGAATGACATTGAGATCTTTAGGTATCTGAAATGACTGTGATGGTGTTCAGAGAGACCTGCATAATAGGTTTCCTTGGGTGCCAGCAGACTAGCTACAGAAACACAGAGCTCAACACAAACAAACTTACATTATTCTTATCAAAGGCTTCTCTGTGAGATTTTCAGTGGTTGAGCTATACTTAGGACATCCCATCATTTAACGTACAGTGAACCAGACCTTTTTCTTCATGCTTATAAAATAACTTATGTGAGTCTGGAGCTTGCAGAACCTTTAAGTCTATCTGCTGGTTTGGTGCCACTGTCCATATCTCTGTGGACCTCTGTGTGAGCAGTATTTCAGGCACAGCTGGCTGAAATGTTGCTGTATAATCTGTTTTGGAAAGAAAATCGGGTTTTCAGCAAAACTTTTTTTTTTTTTCATGGATTGTCTGCTTTCCATGGTAAATTCCAGCTTCTGGCTGAGAACCCAAAACATTTGCAATAAAATGCCCTGTGTGTTTTTATGAGATGGTGCATGGCACAGGAAGGTAGGGGAACATTTTCTGACAAGTACTGCTGATATAAACTCCTATTAATGTTGATGCTTCTTCGTGCAGCAAGTTGTTAGTGGAGCCACTGGAAATTACAGACAGATGGAAGATACAGGTTGTTGCATGAAGCTTGTTCAGCATGCTGAACAACACCACAAGTATGTTTTTATATGCACTCTTCTTTGAAGTGTGATGGATGTAGCATGTGTGAGTTGCTGTCTCATTTTTCTATTGAATTATAAAAAAAATCCTACCCACAGATCTAGCTGGGTGGTAGCTCCATTTTTCCCAGTAGCTTCTGACAGTAGTTACATTTCATTTAAAACATACGCTCACTTTTCCTGCATTCCCCAATGTAAACATGTAAGAGATGCTGGAATTTACTGAAGAAAAAGAACTTTGCAGTCCTGTGCTGCAGAGGGTGGCACAGGAGGGCCAGAGAAAACACATCTGTGGGTGAAAGGCTCGCACTCCACCTTTCACAGCCAGAAAGCTATAGGTTTTGCCGCAGCTGCCTGTGGAAGCACTGAGCTCAGCATTTGCTTTCTCTGAAGGGGATCAGTGTATGGCTTGCAGGAGGGCATGGGGAGCGCAGATGTACCTTGCTTGCAGAGCTAAGGGCTGAAGGCAGTTCCACTGGCCCTGCCTTGCTCCTGTCCCTTGGTTAGCCCATTATCCAGGATGAACCATAGTTGTGCCTCTACCTTCCTGTCTTAGAATATACAGCACATGGAGCTATCTGTAGCTTTTAAGACTGTACAAACAGACCACTTGATTGTTTTCCCACTAAAAAACACATTCAACTGCCACCTGATTACCTTCAGGGTTTTCTGCTACTGGAGAAAATGAAGATTTTCTCCTTTTTAAAAAAATTATTTTAGTTGTGAGCTCTATGTCTCTGGGTTAATTTGTTCTGGCTGCAGTTTGAAAGAATGCCATTTGCAGAAACCACAAGAGGCTTAAAGAGTGGAGCAATTACTGCATCCACATTCTTGGAAAAGTCTGATAACAGCGGAGACCATTCCTGCAGCTCAGTGGCAGGCCTGAGTATGCTGTGAGAGAGTACAGCATGAAAATGACTCACGGGCCAGCGTGGCGTCCTCAGTGCTTGCACACTGACATCAAAGCCTAGGAACTCAAGAAGGCCTCCCTTGAATGAGCTCAACTGCATTTAAGGAGATTCTGGTAATCAGTCTAAAAAAAGCACATTAGACATGTATAAGGGAGCAAAGCTCACAATTCCTTTGTAATCTCTGACATCAGTGGAATGACAGAGAAGAGGTATATTTTCCCAGGGTGTCCATCAGAGAAGAGCCCTGCAGGGTTTTTCAGCTGCTCATCAACGGAATTAGCATATATCTGGGAAAAGTACACGCTATCATCCAATTTGAAAGGAGAATGTCTTGTATGACGGTTAAATGGTGAATTAGGTTCTTACAAAGTGTGGACGTTGTCAGGTCCTGAAAGTCTGTCAAACAAATGATTTGTTTTGTGATACTGACATCTTCATAGACATAGAAATGCTCCTTACCTTTATGTTTGTTCCCTAAATATTTACTGATTACCACCACCCTTTTCATCTACCTGTGACAAAATTAAAGACAATTTTCTCCAGAAACAACAGATACCACTTTGTTCTGGACAGCTCTGACAGCAGTGTGTTGAGCCCCTTCTTTTTCAAAGTCCTGCACACCATTACTCTCTCACCCCTAGCTCAGTAATTTTAAAACTAAGCAAATCTAATTTTATTTTCCAATGGTAGAGAATTGTCTTATTTTCTTACCGCATCTGCATTTAATTTCTCAGTAATTAGCCTTAGATACTAACAGTTCCAATTCAGTTTCATACTGGGCAGTTGTACGACAAAAGCTCATTAATTTGTACCGGTGCATAAAGATCCTTTGAAGGTTTCTTACAGCTCTTGGAACTCAGGCAAGCTAGATTCAATCTGGTCTCTGCCCCATACTGCCTTCATGACCATGGATAAACTTCTCCTCTCAACGCCTAACATAGGTCAGCTTTCTCTTAGGTGGGTTAGCTCTCCCAGTGCTACTTTCTTCCAAACAATGGGAATAATAGTGTTGTCTAGTTTCCATGTATCAATGGTTTGGAGCTGAATTTCTGACAGCAAGTATTAGCCAACATGTAGCACAGTGGTGCTCTAATCCTGGCAGAGACCTCTTTGTAATGATCATAGTGATTCTGCAAATAAACACCACCAACAAAGAACAAAAATACTGTAGTTTCCATCTCTAAAAAACATTACATCTTAATGACAAAAGACCTTGCATCACCATCTGCTAGGAAACCTCTGCTGCAAATGTTGTTCAGGTCATTCTTTCTTTAAATAGGTCAAATTCTTCACATTTAAATGGACTCCACTTTTTAAGTCTGTAGGGTGAGCAAAAGGAGAGGGGCACAATAACATAATGACAATACAATGGAGTAATTTTAAAACGTATAGGAGAATACGTAGGAGGAATAGTGACTCAAGAATAGGTCGGAGGAAAGGGGAATTTGGAAACAAAGGAATTTCTGTAAACATTTCACAAACAGTAGAGTGGTAATTTTTTGAGTGATGAAATTCATTGTTTTAGTGCTAAATTTATGACGAACACCTGTTGTGGCATATGGCAACTACTGTTGTGATATTGTAGCCAGCAGCAGCATAATTCTCCATATATATATATAAGCTTATGGTCCTGCTTTATTATCCCCTTGCAATACTGGGGACATTCCCACACTGAAGTTTCAGATAAGCCCACATAAGTACTCATTGTATTAAAGAATAGTAGAACTCATTCAGTCTAAGCAGAGGAAATCTCATTTCTGCAGAATGGAACAATTACTGAAACAACAGATGTGAGTAACATTGGTACGTCTTCCAATGGCAGCTCTTTGGCACAAATACACATTTGTTTGAAGAATACCAAATGTCCATTTGTAACCAGACTAAGGAAGTCCCATCTGTATTTTACTCTTTCCTAGCTGGTGACCTGTAAATTTCCACCTTTAAAGGAATGTCTCTTTGCCCAGGCCATATATTTCTTGAATCAAGCTCAAAGTTCTCATTAAATCATATTTTATATTTATTTTCCTGTTGCAGAAGTTGTTCATTCAGGGCTTGTTTTTTCGTGGTGGGGAAGGATGGCGTTAATAATTTAGGACTCTTCCTCAGATGAATTTTAGACAATTAACTTATTTGTTAAAAAGCTTTCTGAAATCCTTAGCATCGTGAAAACAAGAATCTAGGCAAAGTTGTGGAAATGTCTGCTCTCATCTCTCCAGTCACTCATCCACCATTCATGTTAAAGCCTAAGCCCTTTCTGCTTTCACACAAAGTGAGGAAAGAAATGAGGAGGAAATAATTTCCCCCTTTTCAGATATCATTTGATCAACTGATAGCAACCAGCTATGACAGAAAAGTCAGAAACTGAAAAATCAGTCACTCCTTTTGTAATTATTTTAGGATCAGGCACTAGTTCAACCCTAGCAAGAGCTTTTGGCCCTCCCAGGAAAGGAAAGAGACAGAGGGAAAAAAAAAAACCCCACATGTGGAGAGAAACAGCAGACTGTGGAGCACAATAAATACAAAAGACAAGTTACAGGGTCAGAAAAAGATGAATACAGAAACAGAGGAGAGACACACAGAAGAGCACCAATGTCAGTGCCCCATGCTCCCAGGAGGGATGAGAGGAGCTGGTGGTGGCTGCCCAGAGATGCTCTGCCCTGGGGACTGTGGCAGCAGGGGAGGGGGGCAGGACCACTGGCAAGAGGGCTGCTCTCCTCATTTTGCCACTTCTTCTTCCTCCTGGTGATGCCAGTTCAGCTGGAGGCAGGAGAAAGCTGATAGAGAGGCTCTGGTGAGTTGCAGGGGTTTATTCTGAAAGGTTAGACACCTCTGAATTCCTCTGATTATCAAAGGTGGTGCTCAAAACTGGACTGGGAGAGTAGCATTGAAATAGCTTAAACTGTAGTGTCGTACTAGCTTGTTATGTCCCAAGCAGAATAGTAAGAGACTTTCACCATGAGAAAACAAACAAACAAACAAGAAGTCAGAGAAAATAAGCTGTTTTCCATATTTTGCTTGGAGGCAACAGGCGTTTATCATACCTCTTTTGGCAGGACTAACTCTTGGCTCAGAGCAAAGCAAAACTTTCCATGGAGAGTGAATGGTGCTACTGACCCAGACACAGAGGTGTGGGAATATATGGACTAATCCAAGCTGTCTCCAGCAAGGATGCTTTACTGAGGAGGCAGCTGCTACTTTGTAATGTCTTTGTGGCAAGGAGATTTTTTTTATTCTTTTATGTCTCTACAGAGGGGTTTTCCTCCATGCCTGGGTCTCAAAGGCATAGCTGCCACACAATTTATAAATGACAACACTGATCACTCTTGAAAGCACAGCCACAGCCTCGCTGTAGAGCCTCTGCCAGCACTCTGAGCCATGGAAGGCCAGAGGATAATGTTGGCTGAGTCAAATGGCTCTTGAGGGATTTACAGAGTGGATTATACTTGAAAAGGGAATCCTCTTTTATGTTTATTCTTGGGAAATAAATGCCAGGCACTGTTCAAGGTTGTTCTGAGTTGGACAAGTTTTCTGAAACTGAAAGCAGAACCAAATTCTTGCCATTCCTTCATGGTACTCCAGCAAAGTCCCAAACACCTGATAGTCCCAAACACAAGAAACCCAAGCTGTTTATCTAGTTTAATGGAACAGGATGGAACAAAGTTTGAGTTAAACAGAGAATATACTGTTCTTATCCACTTTCATTTTAGTACATTACTTGCATTTGAAGCATCTGCATGGCTTTCAGCAGCGCATCTATAATGTGAACATTAGTCCTGACATTGATTTTGCTTTAATCTTTTACTCAAGGGAAGAGATATTTAAAGTAATGTTGTTTTGGCAGAAGTTTAGTTTGAGGACTGTAAGGAGGAGGCAGGTAAAAAAAACTGGTTTTTTTTTCTTTTTTAATATACTTGCTTCCCTATGTTTGTTTCAGGGCAGTGCAAAACCCCCATATTTTGTATCTAATACAAAACATACACAAAAATTTTATCTGGAGAGTACAGAAGAAGAAAGAATTGACAATGGCCCATGTGTTTAGGAGATCTTTTAGATACCTGGAGCCTAGATATATGAGCATCAACAATAAAATAGTATATTTGGATGTCACAGAACTGTGACATAATTGAACAACATCTAAAACCAGATGAGTAACATGAGCTGCTGATTCTGAAATACTTCAAGTTTTCATTAGTACTCATTAAAAGTAATTTTTGGCCTTAATCCCACCACTTTCTCTTTTGCTTCTATATACATTTACAGCATAGTTTTAAAAAAATCTTCAAAATTAATTAGGGATTTTAAGAACTGTTTCAAGAAAAGTCATGCTCAAATGTGTGATCTTGAAATTGTTTCAGGGTTTTTGTTTGTTTGTTTTGCCTATGTTACTGCTTTACACATTTTTGGCAACCCTGAGTAAAGTTCTCCTGATCTCTGTTTTCAAAAAGTTTTACATCCCTTCGAGTCAATGAATAGTGATAGAAAACTTAACCAGCCATGGCATAGCCAGTTTACCTATCTACCAACTGTTACTTGAACATGCCAGGGCTAAGCTCAAGAATCATGTACTTCTTCCAATTTTGATGAATTTATTTGGCATTTTTGCTCTTCGATGACATCTGACTATATGATGAACTTAGGAACGGTCTACCAAACACATTAGGGATACTCGTGAAGTTAATATCACACCTGTGTGCAACTATCTTCCTGATTCAGTGTGCAAGTGACTTCTCAGTTGTGTGAAGAAAGTTTGTGGATTTAGGAATGAAGCTTTTAATTTGCAGTCATGTTTTGTTCCCACACTGTTATCCTACCTTCCCCTGCAGAGGCTGTTATTTTATGTTAAATATTTATGTTGTAGGGGCATACACTTAGGATGTAACTCCGATACCCAATATGCAAGCACTCCCTGAAAAACTCTATATCCTGTACAATATTAAACATCTGTATTTTGCTTGGTTCAGGTTCTCACACAAGTGTGAAAAGGAATTTGAAGCTATAAATCAGTGTCGGTCAGTCTTTACCTTAAGTGCTAACCACATCCCTGAATCAACAATATGTTTTCCTTCCTTTCCACAGACGGGTTGACCCTGTGGGTTCACCATGCGTTATTACACCTAGAAATTTCAGCCATGCTCACTGATTGCATCACTAACCGCTATTCATTGCTGAGCTGAGGAACGTCTTCTCAGATGATTTGCAATCACACAGCTGAGAGCTTTTACCCTCCTAGCAGAGCTTGCTTTCAAATAGAAAACCCCAACCCTGTTAATATAATCCTAATAGTTAAGGCAAAATATTGGAACACTTTCTAATTGCTTCCTTCCCATTTCCTATGGCTTTTCTTTTAATAACATGGATTTTTATTATTATTGCTGGGTTTCAGGCTCATTTATTTTCTGTAATAGGTCTGCTCCATTTCCTGAAACTTTGAGCATGAGGGATCTGCATATTCATCTCAGCTGATGACTTGAGACAATATGAAAATGAGATGATCTAGAAAAGCTTAAAAATATCACCCATATCAGTGTTGCTGCATGGGTTTGTGGGATAGCCTGGTCTCTTACAGATCAACTAGCCTCCAAATAATTTTAAATTGCAGTTAAAAGCACTGCAGTGAGTTTGTGCCTTAGGGGTCAGAGTGTCAAATATTGACTCAGCTGATGGTTTCATGCAACATACAGGTATCCCTCAGAAGCATCCCAAATTGGTACTGGCTCTCTGCAATGCAGTATCCTCAGCAAAAGCATGTTTTAGAGGGGCAGGTTGAACAGAATAATAGTAAGACATATAGGAACAAGAATACCTCAGAGAAGCAACTTTCCATGGGAATAATGCTCATTTGCAAGCAACTTAAAAGTCTCAGAAGGATTCCCCTTCCTAAACAGGGCAGAAATAACCACCAGAGTATTATCTGAGGGCAAACAGGCAGGCAGGCACTTTCCACCCACACGTTAATGAAGGTGAGTCAGTTGTTTTCTTCCTCAGTGTTTTTGTGGGTGATTAATACAAAACATAAGCTCCTTTCATCACTGATTTGTGCTCTTCCTCTGCAAGTGATTGGATAAAACATATTTTCAGCTAGTGTAATTCTGTCTCATCTCATTGATTTCAGCTGAGCTGAGGACCTGATCTTTGAAACATGAGGTATCTTTTCTGTTATGGCTACACTTGGTTTCATTATTTAACTCTTGCATTGTCATTTTAATTTTATACATGTAGTTTTGGAGCTCTTTACATGAAGATATTTTGCGTTTCTGACTATTTATTCATTCCTTCTTAACACACATCTCTTTCACTAAGACTCTCTAGCCCTAACTCTCCCTTGCATTCTCCTGAGCTGCTCTCATCCACCTCTCATTCCTTGGCAATAGCATCTTTCCCACACTACAATTACCAGCACTCTGTACAGGCTCTTGCAAATGGCTAACACAGAAAGCACATTGCCTGTTTTTGCCCTCCTATCCTTTGGCTACTACAAGCTGGCATTTTGATTGCATTTTTCACCTTTTTTTTTTTGTCATCTTTTTTTGAGAACAGCTGTGCAGCTTGCTGCTGGCTTCAATTATTTTTCCACAATAACTCCCAGGTCTTTTTCCAGAGCAGTGCTGGATGACTATTTAATTCAGCACATGCAATAGTTCTTGCATCAGTTTCTTGCTTGCAGACAAATTACTTGATGTGTGCTAATATTGAACTACATTTACCACCTGCTGGCTCAGATTATCTCAAATGATCCAAAGACTCTTGACTTCAGTTCCACTGTTCCTTGTATTCTGTCCGCTTCTAATGCTAGTATTATATTCCACTCCAAAGGTTTATTTTTAGGACACCTCTGCCAAATTGTTTACACATGTTAGTTCCCTCAACATTTCCTCATTTCCAACAGCTCTGACCCTAGGGACAAACTAAAGGCCTCTGTATGTTTGTTCTGAATGGTACATAACCATGACAAGCTGAAAGTGTGAATATGAAGCAGGCCATACACAGATTCTCTCCTTTGAAAAATTAAAAATGGAGAGGGCATGATTTTCAAAAGGGCTTAAACTGAGATGAGTGAGACCAACTGTGGAGTACCGCGAAGAGCATGATGCTTAGCAGCCTCAGTGGGAATCCACTTTGTCCAAGTCATTAGGACTAAATTATTCTGGAAGTTTTGGTACATAAAGACCACTTTACCCTTCACTTCTAATGTGCAAAGGTATTTTGGAATTATATCAGTCCCTTTAAGGACTCTGAAGACTATACCATCATTGAAATGTTTTTCCATGCCCATGGGATATTTTTGACAGTGCCTACCACTTCTTGTAATAGTTTACAGTAAAATCAGATCCTATCAGGTTACATCTGGAAAGAGAATGACAGTAGGTCAAAACAGAGGCCCTCTCAGATAAAAAAGTGGTGAACCCTGTTCCTAGGGCACCTTGAAGTAGCTCATTTCAGGACTACGTGTGCACTTCTTTTGAGCAGGATTTGGCCCTTGCTCAAAAGCTAAAAGCCTCTGCTTTGCTTTTACTTCAAAACAAAACAAAGAAAAGCAACCCAGCATGACTATCAAAATGTCTAAAGTACAAAGATGTCAAAATATGAAGACTGGACATATGAAACGTTCAGTTAGAAGGGGAAGTGCTTTTCTAGAATTACCTAGCTATCTGGAAATAAAGCCACCATTTCAGTTAGGTGACAATGTTTTAAAGGTTTATGAAGAAACAGCAATCTGTGACTTTAATATCCCCGTTCATGTTAGACCTTTTCTGGCAGTGCTGTGAAAACATTTCCTACATACTTTCAGCCTTATCATGGAAAGTCAGACAGCTCAGAATCACATGGGCTGGTAGGTTTTCAACCAAATAAGAGTCAGAAATGCAAAAGAAAAATACCCTGGGAAAGTTTCCTTCGGCTCATATGTATGAGAGAATACAGTGCATTCCCCTGTCCAGCCTATAATTAAGATGAAAGGCATATTTCCATATAATTTGCCATTCAGTGGCATGGTTTGCATTCCATGTGGACTGCATAATCTCAATTCTTCTAATGCAATGAAACAAAACAAAACAAAAAAAAAGAAATCGGGCTTCCTAGTTGAATAGGATACATTATTACAGTTCAGACTATTTTTAACTCTCAAGAAACAAAGCCATTTTAACTGCTAGCTTTTAATAAGATTTTAAATGTACAGGCTGTGCAGAACTGTGACTCTTTTTTTGTATAAAAACCAATGAAATACCCTGTCTTGAAAAATCAGCTTATATCACTTTCTTTCCCTATCACCAGATGGCCAGAAGAAGACAGAGAAAAGCAGCAAAGATAATGTTAACCTACCTTGACTTCAGCTACATTTTTAGCCCTTCATGGCTGTCTGTGGGTCATAGCATAGGTCTGTAGGATTGTCTTGCTGAGCTCTAAAGACACTCTTGCATGTATACACACACACATTCAACCTTTAGCTTTGTGCAGATCTAGCTCACCAAGCCTAGTCTCATCAGAGTGACTTAGAACCGTTTTTTCTGAGGTCAGAAATATATTATGAGTGATAAACACCTGGTAGCCCTGACCAAATGGATACTGTTTACAAATTGATTATGCTCCTCCTGCAGTCCACTGACTTTAATGGAGTTCAGGAAAACCTGAACACTTCAGTATATCATAAGGAATTTAGGAGCTCTTGATAAATTATTCCCTTTTCAGATCTCTAGTACTTCCTAATTCCATCTGTCCTAGAAATGCTATAAGAACAGTCTTTCTCATGGTAAAACAGTACATCCATATTTTGCCTGAGCTGGGATGAAGAACAGCAGGGGACACACACATGTAAACAACTGGAAAGGCAAAATAAGTTCGGAACTTTTTTAACCCCAAACACAGTTCAGTTCAAGTTTTATGCTAAGACTTGTGCTGACTCTTCTTTTATATAAACCTGCTTCTCTATCATTATTAGAGTCTGGATCCCAAGGAGATACATGCTTCAAATCAGATGTCTGCCCATAGATCCATGTAAAATACAACTGTCAAGACACATCTGAAGAAACCACAGAGCCCTTCAGGCACAGATTGTTCTATGCCAACACACCATTTATACCAGGGGCGCAAGCAGAGCAAGGGCTCAGTATGCCTTTTCTTGCCTGTGCGGCAGCTGTTCTGAAGTTTTAACACTCCATTTTGGCTTGGCAACATCCCTAGGTGAAGGGATTCTCATAGTTTAGTTCTTTACTTGATAGTTATGCATAATTTCCAGAATTTCCTTACACACTCCCCCATTATTCCTTCTCCTGGAGCTTCTGCATCAGTGGTGGGCTATCATTTCTGAGAAAGACCAAGTTAATGCACTTCTCTTGCTGGCTATTGTGGCCAGCAAGGGTACTCTCATTCCTCACTTCTTTCCTCTCCCACCCCTCTCACATTTGTCAGGACTAGAGGGATTCAGGCAAATGGTTCCTGCCTGATCCCCTGGGAATAACAATTCGATGGGCTCAGGAAGGAAAGAGAAAGACAGGGAGCAGACAAGGAAATGGAAATGGAGCTTCTTGAGGAAATGTGGTTTCTCACACGAGACCACTCAGGGCACTGATAGTGTGAGCCTCAGAGCCCGTCTCACTAGACACCCTTTGTGTATCAGAACACACTTCTGGTCTCTTCAGATTTATATCTGATGGAGAATAGTATAAAACAAGAATAAATGCAGGAGTAGAGGGCAGGAGGAGCAATGCTTCCATGCCAGTTGGCACATCAATTTGTTTTGTTTAGATTTTACACTGTGTCACTGTCTGTGACAGATAAACCTGAGAAGTTTCAGAGTGTGGATCCGGCTTGCGCAAGTATTCAGAATTTAGATGTTTATCTGAACCATATCTGAACTATGCAAAGTAACTTCTTGAGACCGCTTTGTTGGGCTGGAAATCTTATAAGAACAGGCTTTGTCGTGACGTTTCCAACACTCCTGCTTCCTGTCATGGCTGTGAAAACAGCCGTCCTCGTGGTATTTCAACAATTCTTCTTCTAAATGGAAACCAGAAGTTGGGGGGGGGTGGGGGGTGCTGAAAATTTATGAGACATCTACAAACTTTGGAAATCTGTTGCTTGAGTTTCATTCTAGAAAAATTTAGGGTTCAGAAGCTTTTAGATTTTTTTCCAAATCTGTTCTACAGAAGAGAGAACACAGAAAAGGAACTGAAAGTGCTACTAGCATAAAAGGATGAATCAAGTCATATCCCTTTTAGTATTTAAAAAACCCCAGAGTTATCTGATGCAGTGAAAGATAGCATAATTAAAACGAATAAAAGCAAAAATTTTTTCACATAGCTTATACTTGTGCAGCGCAATGACCACAGGATATCACGGAGGCCAAAAGCTTAACAGGATTTAAGAAGTGAAGGCTCACTTATATGGATAATAAAAATATTCAGTGTCACTTTGGACACAGTTATATTAAAATATTTGCAAGAGATATAAACTCATCTGCCTCATGGTATAAGCCAGACCCTAAGTGAATGGCGTTAGGGAAAATTAGTGTTATTACATGCCTTTTAATAATTGCTCTTTTATTGCATATTAATACGACGTATCTGCTGTTAGAGAGCACAGGATATTGGACTAAAAGAAACAATTGCATGATTTTCTATTGCTTTCCACAGCATTTCTCTAAATCCATCGCCTTAGAGGACCTAGACATGGAAACTGCATATGCTGATACAGCGGTTGTTTGCTCTAGCAGGCGTGAAGCAAGACATAAACCCTGGCTTAAAATCTATATAATATTATCACTACAACTTAGTTAGAACAGTAAATCCTTATGTCTTTAACATAGATTTAAAAAACAAAACAACTGATGTATTTAAATTGAACTTCACTCACTGTTTTATAGGTCAGATTAAATGTGACAACAATATCTTCCAGCCTTAAATATTTCACTCCTTCAAAGGGCACTGTAAAAAGTAGCTTTTTAACCTTCATAATATCCAGTGAGTAAAAATGTGATATATTATTCAAACTATACTTGAGAGAAGTGAAACAGAACAATTAATAAGTTTATAGAAAGCTGAGTGGTAAATCAATAGGAAAGCAGAAATAGAATTGTGGTATACAGGATTTCTGTATCAGTAACACATTTAACCATAGTAGCTCTTTTCTGTATCTGTATGTGGACATAGGTGTGAACATCTGTAACAATGATTCTCAAAGGGCTAATCTATTTGACAGCAAGAAATGGCCAGAAAAATGGAATTTTGATCCCCAGAGGAAATTTCAGTATTTCAAAAATGGTTTTCATTTGGATCAGAGATAAAAACTCAAATATTCATGTTTCACCATGAACAAAAGTTTGGTTCAAAATCACTGAAGTGTTTCATTTTGATAGCATCAACTTCATGTGACATTAATTCTCTTGTTAACACATTTTAAATTGACCATGTTGAAACACTATAGTATATTACATTTTAATAACTCAGGCATTTTATGTAATAGTATATAATTCACTGAACATGCTTTGTACCATTAATATTAAAATCACAATCCTAATACAACTTAAAAGTCAGAACAAAATCAAAGTATTATTCTTATCTAAATGAAGCATTTCAGTGTGATG
This sequence comes from Coracias cyanogaster, assembly GCA_033124195.1. Taxonomy (NCBI): domain Eukaryota; kingdom Metazoa; phylum Chordata; class Aves; order Coraciiformes; family Coraciidae; genus Coracias; species Coracias cyanogaster. Next base: position 149,511 of record JAVSBS010004952.1, on the reverse strand, counting down.
TTCAAAATGATACATTCTCAGCTTTCTCATCAACAAACATTGCTATTAGTGCATATTTCCTTAAAAAACTTCCAATTAAAAAAAAAAAAAGACTTGTATTTTCCATCAGAAATAAGTTCTACTGAAAAATTTTCACCCTGCTTTCTGAAAATTCTAAGCCACATTCCTTATGCAATCACAACTGATATAACTCAGTGGTGAAGAAAGCTACTGCTCTTATTGTAGTAAATGCAGTAATGGAGAAGTATTCATTAAGGCAAGAGAAAAATGGAAATGATGATTGCAGACAGCTTCAGGTTACTCCCTGGTACAATAACACAGTTCCTCTTTGCTCAGTAATGAGCAAACCAGATGTATCCTGTCATGAGGAGAGTGGGAATACAGTTAGCTCAGTAAGGTATAAAGCTGCATTTCAGTTATCTAGAAAGATTCTGATCAAAACCATCTTTTCTCTAAATCTAGCTGATTGAAGAAATCTCTTTAGATTATGTATTATCTTTTGCAGCCATAATAACACTAATAACAATTTGGGGTTGAATCATGCTCTCATCCCTCCCAAGTGTTACCTCATTTACAGCCAGTCCTGTCTGGGGGCTGAAAAGCCTGTAACTAATACAAATCCTTGCCTCAATTTTTCTTCTCCCCCTTCTGTGTCTGTATCTATATATCTATAACTATATCCAAATCCATATCTGTATCTAATCTACATCTATTTATCTGTCTATCTATCTATCAATCATTATGTTTGTTCAAACATCCATCTATAGTAAATCTGTGTGGAAAAGCAGTATGTGTACCTGTCTCCTTTTTCTCGTGAAAGGATGTTTGACAGTCAGGCTGGGAAAACAGTGAGCCACTTTGAAGACTTCCTAAAAAACAGTTGCTGAGGGGTCCTCCTGAGGCAAGGTGCACACGATTTTGGTCCTGAGCAGTGAGCAGCAGAGCTGCTGTCCTCATTGCTAACTGTGAAGCATGATGCTTGGTAAGTCTTCAGCCCTTATGGAGTAGCCTGGAGGTCCTCTCTGCAGGGCATGCTGCAAAGCCCACCCATCTCTGCAGACCCTGGGGTAGCATGGGTGGTCTGAACAGAGCAAACCCGGGCTTGCACTAGGAGAGGAAGGGGATGAGGGCTATCAGCAGAGCAAAGGGGTGGGGAGAGGAAAATCCCATTTGGTTTATCATTATAGCCAGAGGCATCTGCTGAAGTTACATTTTCTTGTGGTCATTGACCGTGCCTCTTTTTTAAAAAAAAAAAAAAGAAGTGAGGTATGGAATTATATCAATGGTCAAATCACAGTAATATAGACTATATTTTGTATAGTACTGTGCTGCATCCATAACAACAATTTACCATAGCAATCTAATGCATCCCTTTATTTATCTGTTCTCTGTGACTCTAATGCTTTTAGTTTCATATTTGCTTTGTCATATACCCCTGCCATCTATCAACTCTTGCTATGCTTCATGTTCATTTTTCCATTTGATTTCCACTGATGGTCTATCTTAAAGAAGTTATGCACTTTCTTGTATCTATGCTTAAACATTTTGCCTTCTGTTAAACAACTGTGTTCTTCTGATGACCTCTAAAGAGATAGATGATAAGCAAAAGTAAATGTCACTGTATGTTTCTGTATCTTGTATTGCACAGTAAGACTTACAGGTATCAGAAAATGATAAAATCCAGATTGGATGAGGGAAGTGATATATGAATTCCTATACATACAGATGTGTTTTATTGAAGCTAAACTGAGTTTTGAAGGTAGTTTGATGAAATTAAGTAGGATAATGTCAATACACACAGGGAAAAAATCTACACTTTTTAAATCTTCTGCTGTTTAGCAATAGTAAGGAGAAAAGAATCTGTGGAAACCAAAGTAGTTACAGCAGGAATGGTCTTGTCTTTTGTGGGAATGGTATTCTTTGTTTAAGCATTTGTGTGATCACTCCATAAATTAAAAAACAAAGTAATTGCACCAATGCTCAAATCTTCATGGAAAGAGAGCACTTCAAGGCTTATCTTTATTATGGCAGTGAATAGAGGGTTCACAGTTAAGGCTGAACTGATATTTGCAGTCATAGCAGAACTAAATCTTCTCAAGGAGCATATCCCTCCCTCCAAATCACATCTCTTGCTCTGAGTACTGAATATGTTCCCTGCGAATTTTCTGTCATATCTGTTAATTTTCTATGAGTTATAGATATTTTTAAAATCTTCCATTAAAAGTTTGTTAGCTTTTCCAAGCCTCTCAAAAAACTTCCCAGCTATGGATCTTTAACATTAACACATATCCTAAAATGGAACAAAATCTAGAGTGCAGCTTATTGTTTCATTTACTTAACTAGACAAGACAATCCAAGTTCTCCAGAAGAACTGGATTTTATTCTTGGCTCGTTGGAGATCAGTTTGTAAAGTGGAGGGAATGATCCATCCTTTCTCTCTTGAAGCACTAAGAATACATACAGTTCTTAAATGTTGTTATTGGAACAGGGTTTTCCTATTCACCTAACCTATTTTTTCCCAGTTGTAGGTATGTTACTTGCCTAAATCTGTAGCCATCTCTAATGAGATATGCAAGGCATCAGTGTCATCTCTTACCCATCTCAGGTTCACCTGCCAGTTTAGTTCCTCCCACTACTGTCTCTAAGGCCATCTTTAATGCTGTGCGTCTGAACACTGCTCAGCCTCTCAGGAAACCTTGATTGCAAGACAGCCCATTCATTCTGTCTAGATTATTCAGATGCATCAACCAGAAAACCAAAACCAGCACTGAACCTTCCCCATAATGCTAAAACCAAAGTCAGTACTAGAGTATTAGAGTTTGGTGCAGTTCTGGTTTTGGTGGCAGGTAGTAAACAGCCTCTCTTTTCCAAAATTGAATCAGGACTGGCAGGACATTCAGTTCCTCACTAGGACTGCATCGTAACTGATCAAAACTTTCAAAAGCAAGACCCCAAAAGCTAATCTCCAGAGGCCATACTCAGACACACAGATGGTTGCTGTGCAGCAACATTCACTTACTTCACAGTTACAGGCACTTTAAAAGAAGCAATCACCCCCTTCTGCTAAGCATTTGCTAGACACCATCTAGAACATTGTATCCAGTTTTGGACCCCCGTGGTACAAGAAAGACACCAATCAACAGAAGTTTGTTCAATGAAGGAACATAAACATGCTCAGGTGGCCAGACCACAGACCCTGAGGAGCTGGGGCTGTTTATGTTGGAGAAACAGTTACCAGGGACTTGACAGCAGTTCCCTGTTACCTATGGGGAGGTTATCAACAAGAGAGGATGAGGCTTTTGACAGTGGTCCATAATGGGAAGATGAGACAACACATCTGTGTTGAAATAGGAGTGTTCAGCCTGGTTATAAAGAAACTTTTTTCACTATGAAGACAGTTAAGCAGTGACACAAGCTGCACAGAAAGATTGTGCAGTCTCCGTCTCTGTAGGTTTTGAAGATCCTACTGGATAAAGCCCTGACTAACCTGATTTGACCCTGCTGCGTCAGGGTGGTCAAGCTAAATGATCTTCTGATGTCTCTCCAACCTGAATTATCCTGTGATCTAGTGGTAGCGTGACAGAGCCTTTGACATTTCAGAACCATTTCTCCTCTTCTTTGACAAAATCCATTTTGTAAACCCACTGTCATATAAATATCTTTGAATGATGAGTGACACAGGAATAAATTAATTTTGCCAAAATAATATTTTCTGAGAATGGATTACACTTAGACACAATGGGGGGGGAAGTTGTTTTGGGTTTTTTGCAAGTGCTGTCACCTTGCCACCTGGAAGCTTGCAGTGCTCTTCTTCCAGCTCATCCAGTTGACTGACTATAAAACAGAATGGTGCACTATACAATGTCTATATAGCAACACGAAGCTAAAATGCATCATACAACTGTGCCATATTGTGCCTTAGTGCGTGTTGTCAAAAAGCCACATAACCTTATAAAAACAACAAAAAATACCCAAGCTTCTTTCATCATCTTTATTTTTCTTCTTCTTCTAGCTGCTCTGTACCATTTTCATCTAACAGTGTTCCCTGCCCCTTCTGCTTGGTAAGATTATCTTTAAGGAACAGTAGGTTTAGTTTCATACTAAATCTTTCTTACTATCTGGCAGCTAGTCTCAAGGATGTCACACTAGGTAAAACCAAAACACAATACTCTTGTTCACTCAGAACACAAATCCTAAACAGTTATATAAATCTGAAAACTCCTCTTAGAAAGGAAATTATTGTGCTATTTTGACTCTGCTTATAATTTTTTTCTAAGCATTCATTTATCTGAAAGCCAAAAAATCCCACTGGAACTCATAGAAGAAAAGAACATCTTTTACTTTTGGTGTGTTGTACTCACACTTCACTTTAGATGAATATTTTTCCCTCAAACCAAGTAGTTCCCCTGCATTCGTATTCCTCTCATAGATTCACATAGAAGCTCTGCAGGCAGAGCAGAGACTTATGCAGGCAGAGACTTATGCAAAAAAAAAAAAGGAAGTGCATAAAACAGATGAAGTCATGTGCTGGTTTTATAGCCATTTTCTTTAAATACTGGCAATATCATCTAATCTTTATCTGAAACATCAACCTGAGAAGTCCTAAAGCAGAGCTTTACAGGAAAAATATAATACTCCAATGGAGTCAAAATAGATGCAGAAGAAGGAATGTGCAAACAAAACTGTAGATTTTTTGAGCTTGCAGAGAACAGAGGAGCATTCAGAAATCACAATCTGTTTTCAGTCATGAATATCTTGTAAAACTGGAGTGAGGCATGTTATCTACAAGCACATGAAGCTAGTGATTTTCTAGTGGTCCTTTCTTCTCAGCAAAGGAGAGCAAACTTGAAAAAGCTAAAATAAGAAATAATGCAACATGTTACAAGAAGAATAGAGTGATTGAAATTTACTCATTCTAGCTGATACCTTTTCTCTCTGATTATGGTCAAGAAAAATGTCTTTCTTTGGACTTTCCCTAGAGTTCTTCTGTAGATATCCTTTGAACTAAAATAGCCCAAACCCCCAAAAGTCAGAGTATAATTTGTACAGACTGCTTTGTAATACTGTAGTTTATTTATTTAACTCTAAAGATGCTTTATTGTCACTTTTCAAATGGGAGAAATTAAGACAAATTCATCCTTGATTTTTGGAGTGGTTTTGTGAAACTACACAGATGTCTTGAAGGTGACCTACTGAATACTGAAGTAAGTGAGAATTTTTCCATTAGGAATGACAGACATTTGATTTGATGCCTTCTCCATATGCACAACATCAGGAAGAAGAGAAGCCCTCCAGGTTCCTAAAAATGTAGTGCAGCACTCCTTTTCTATGCTTTATAGCTCAGAGAGGGAGTATATCGCACAGAAACACCATCCATCATCCCTAGGTTCCTGGGGATCTGTGCTACTCTATCATCTACTCGGAGTTGTGGTTGTAAGAAACAGTGGAGACTGAGAAATTTAAAACCTGACCTTCACCTGGTATAAATTGACAGCCTCTATTGAAATCGGTGCCAATTTCTCGCCTATGGTTTATTTTTTGATGCAGAATATTTGAGTTTAAACGACGCTGAGAAATTCAGTGTTAAGTTTCAGAGGCACCTACCCACATGAAAATGTTTGTGTCAATTAGAAATAAACAACTATGCAAACTTGCATATGTGCTCATCTGCTTGCCTTTCCATCTGTACATTTTCAAATAAACTCTTTGGGATTTGAGGATTGATTACCAGCTGAGAAAAACTGACACCTTGAAGAGTGATCTATTTAATCCAAAATCCATTATCCCAAGGAAATTTTTTCTTTGCTTGTGTCTCTGCTAAAAAATAGGGTCTACGTGTCAGAATAGGTGCAAAGATTTTGTGGGTGCTAGTTGGGTGGTTTCAGTTTGCAGAGGGTGTTTCTAGGGAAGTAGTGCCCTGTATGCTCACCAGCAGGCTCATTTAGCTCTTCTAGCAGCAATTCATTTAGTTTATATGTACAAGATTACAGCAGGGGGTAGTAGCAGATTTTAGAGAAGCACAGGAAAGGAGAAGCCGCAGCAGAAACAACTTGGTACCCTAAGCAACACAAACAACAACAACCAAAGAAGCGGAGCCAGGCAGGAATTGGATTGTCCAGGATACTCTCCTGATGCTGTGCATAGCGATCTTGAGCACTCAAGCAACAGAACGGTCCTCATGCAACCAGGGGAAAAAAAAATAACAACCACTTTTGGAAACTGCAGAGAAGTGGAGAACACTTTCCCAGGATAAGGGCTTCTGCTTACCACACCCAGCTTCAAGTGTTTTGAAACCAACAACAAAGCCCTGCACAACAAAAGAAGATCAGTAATAATACTAATAATGCTAAAAGAAGAAGACTTTGGCACCTTCCACTGAGGATCTATACAACATGCAATGATGCCAAGCAACCAGTCATCTTGGCCAGAATAATTGATGGCAAGAGCTGAGTGAATCATTTCACAGCAGAAGACCTTCTCCTTACATTTGATTCTTTTTTTGCATGTGCCAGTGGGATGTCCAACAATACATCACAGGTTTCTCAAATGCTTTTTGTGTTTGAATGTATTTTTGTTAATCTTTCTATATTAATTAGTTTCACTTGAAGTTAGAGCTCTGTTGCTATTAGGCTACTGGGAGATGCTGAATTTCTCAATTCCCAAAATGTGCTGCATAAACATACCCACCATAATTAACATATTAAAAAACTAGCTAATGCAAATATCCACTTGTATAACGTTTTTAGTTGACTTGCATGGCTAGAGATTCATTTATGTGCATGTGCACTGCGAGCAAACACACAGAGAGATGTGACTGAGACTGAAGTCGATTAATTGAAAATGCAGATTTATATGTCCAGCACAGCAAAATATACACTGTTATTTAAGTTTAATCAAGTGCTTAAATTCTTTGTAGAATTGGAATGGAATTACACCTAAAACTAAGCCTATGATTCAGTATTTTATTGAATCAAGGCCCATTTGCAGGAGTATTTGGGGGGGGGGGATAGTGTTTGCTTATTAGCCAACTCTACTTATTACATTACAGTTTCTGCATGGCCATATTTTTGTTTTCTTTATTTTGGGTTCATTTTAAAATGACAGGCCATAAAAAGTTTCATTTGTCTTTAGAAAAATCCAAACCCAGCAGCTCTCAGGAGTCGTTGATTTATGGTGTCCTGCCTTCATGATCTTGCAACGAGCATTTGTTCTGATGATGTGATGTTTGTGATTTCATATCCTGCTGTGGAGCTTCAGTGTGAGAAGGCGTATTTTGGAACTAAGATGAACTGGAATGTTGCCTCACCTACTCATGCAGTTTCAGGTCCAATGAATTGATTTAATCTCTTGCTCTTAATAAAAAACAGTTGTTATTTTTCTTACTCTTCACTGGATTCCTAGACCACATCTAGAGTGGTGTCAAGAAAACAAATATGAAAACCAGTGTTTAAGTGTAACTTTAAGTTCTTTGTGGCCAAACTGGCTTTCAACAATGTTTAACTGTCAGAATATGAAATAATTTTAATATCTAGTCATATCTATTTATCCATTAATTGCACCAAGCATTATAGTAACTATCAATGACCACTACAGTTATCTGGTTCAGAATTTCCCTTCTTCCAGCTTGTGACCATTGGCTCTCAAGCTGTTGCTGTGCTCCTCTGAGAAGAGTTGACCTCCACCTTGTCCATACTCTCTCATTTCGTAGCTGAAGAACACAATAAGACATTCACGCTTTTCTTAAGAAGACTGAATGAAGTTCTCATCATCTTGTCAGATATCATCTATTCCAGACCCCTTGTCGTCTTGAAGGCCTTCTGCTTGACTTACCACAAGCATATCTCTGTCTTTCTTGTAGGGATAGTAACAAAGCACATACTTCACACTGTCACTGAAAAGTGGAGAATATAAATGAATCAAATTGGTCAATTTGCAGCATTTGGTAGGTTTGATTGTAGAGTACTGGCTCTGGAAGACTCATGCATCAGTTGCCCACCCCTATTCCCATCCAAATCTGTTTGCTTATAATATATTTGTAAATTGACCTCCTCTTTACTCACCACCATTAAAACAAACCAGGCAAGTAAGAAAAAAACTAATAGCAGTACCTTGTGGAAATCTCCTTGAACGGGTGATTCAAGAATGGTCAGTCTCTAATCTCAGATGAACTCATAACGTGAGAAGTACCACATGTAATGTCCTCGTATTTGCCTTGTTCAACACTTATACATATACTACTACAAATCACTGCCTGATCCCTGACACCGTCTGGTTTCAAGAATGTGTTGCCAAGGAAGTAATGCTGCCAAAGTTACAAGTCAGCAAATGAGGAGGTGAAGTCTGTGACCCACCAGGGACCAGGCAGACTGAAACCCCTTCACATAGGTGAATACAGCTTGGTCTGACTCTGAGAAAATAAGGGGAGAAGAAGGAGCATCCTACAGAGTCAAGAAGTACAGAAAGTGCATCTGTGGAGCAGCAAAGGATGGGGACAAAGCTTCTGGAGGCAGGTTTTTGCAGTCAATTCAGAGTTTTTCTGAGCTGAGTCTCTTGTTGAGCCACCAGTGTGGACTATAGTACAGTTTCTTGCACTTGCAGTGGACTATTAATCTCTTACTGCAGGTTCTGCTAGATCAGAGATTATGTTTACCTCACCTGTCTCACCCTCTTTGATATCTATAGAAGAGAAATAATAGAAATTCTGCAGGTGCAGAATCTGGCACCAGTGAGGGATGAAGTACTGTGTCCAGCTCTGGAGTCCTCAGCACAAGAAAGACACAGATCTGTTGGAATGGATCCAGAGGCGGGCCACAAAAATTATCAGAGAGCTGGAACATCTCTGATATGAAGACAGGCTGAGAGAGTTGGGGCTGTTCAGCCTGGAGAAGAGATTGCTCCAGGGGGACCTTTCAGTTCTTACAGGGGACCTATAAGAAAGATGGGAGAATTTTTTTAACAGGGCCTATTGTGACAAACAAAGGGCAATGGGTTCAAGCTGGAAGAGAGTAGATTTAGACTAGATATAGGGAAGAAATTTTTTACAGTAAGGATGGTGAAACACTGGAACAGGTTGCCCAGAGAGGTGGTAGATGCCTCATCCATAGAAACTTTCGAGATCAGGTGGGACAGGGCTCTGAGGAATATGATCTAGTTAAAGATGTCCTTGCTCACTGCAGGGGAGCTGGACTAGATGACCTTTAAAGGTCCTTTTGAAACTAAACCATTCTATGATTCTATGAGTCTGTGCTGTTCTGTACACCATCATGCTTACAGACACACTGAAGGAAACAGCTATGAAATAAGGTGCTATGCAATGAGAATAAGAAAAATCTAACAACAAAAATAGTATCTACACCTCGACATATTATGAGGCCAGAACTGAATTCAGAATAGTGCAGTGTCAGCCACTCAGTAACTGATACCTCCTCACTCTGGCATCTGCCAGTCCTTCACCTCTCGCTCTCTGTTTCATGTACCACATATTACACTTTGCCCTCTCTTCATTCACAGTTTACCTGAAAACGCACTTGGGTGAATCTGGCCATCAAAACTTTGAAACAATTGATCAAAAATGGTAAGTGGTGGGGAAGTTCACTGCAAAGCCATGTGTTACTTGCAGTCTGGCTCCTTTCCTTACAGGTGGGACCACTGCTACTATACAGATTGCAGAGGCAGCTGCCTAGAGCAGGGCCTGGTAAAGGGCAGCAAGTGTGTCCGTTAGGAATTTGTGCCTATAGTGCCATTTTGTAGCAGCTTTTATTGTTCTCTCAGGCCTCTGTTCTGGGTGTAGGAGCCTCTGACAGAAAGCAGGGTATGTCTCTAGACTGTAGCTGGAGTTCAAACGCTGTCCCATTTTCTCACAATTTTCTATGCCCTTTCCTGTGGAGACATTTGGTGAAAGGTAAACACCCTGTAGAGGAAAATTTGTATCATCTTGACCAGGGCAGAACCACAAAAGAACGTTTCAAAGACACACATTGCACTCAGTCATAGCTCAGTCATCGCTCAGTCATCATTTACTTGCAAAGTACTTTTGTATTCTTAGCATTCTAGATATAATAAAGTTATTATTTATGTTGTTACTGTAATGCTAGTATTCCTGTAGAGAAGAATCCTGAATGGTGGGTAATCTGAGAGAGTTTTCTGTTAACAACATCAATGTTTCCTTATCATTCTGAAATACTTTTGCTGTTTACATGGAGCTACCTGCACAGAAAGTAGCCAAAAGCCTCTCTTGCTTTTAAATTGTCACAGGTTTTATCCCTCAGATATTTCAACCATATTGTCTACTGTTGAATTCATTAGTTTATGTAGGATTGTAACTGTACAGAACTGGGAGCAGAAACTGCATTTGTCTATCAAAAGCCATATTGCACTGAAGTGTCCTGCAATAGGACCTGCTGATGGCTGCAAAGGAAAATAACAGAATGCAATGTGCTTCATTAATTGCAGGACCCCACATTCATAGTCAGCTTGATGTTAAGCTTAAAAACAGTTGTTGGTGTACCTTGTTATTTAAACTCTATGTAGGCAATGTGAGCTAACTCCACTGATGGAGACTTGGCACCAAATAAACTTTACCAGCAAATAAAGCATTAATCGTAAGCGATAAATATCAGATTGTTTCCATAACATTTTGCAAACTTTTTAGGAATAATTACAGTACACAGCCTAGGAGCCAGTAGGAGGGAAACTGCGAACAAGAAGTTGCAGTAACCTTCACTATATACTTTTTTTCCACACTTTTTTTCAACAATGAGATTATACAAGGCTTTTCCACTACTGTCTCTAGGATTTGTGCTGTAAATGGTTTTTAGGCAAATTGTTAAAGTAGATTTAACATACATGAATATTGTGGTAAAGAAGGATTTTTTAAAGCTTTTAAATTTGTGAACATCTGTGGGTCTAAGGCACCTATGCACCTGTGTCTATTGCACTTCATAATCCCACTGGATGGGTTAAACACTGTTCTGTTTTATTTTTCCATATAGTGTAATGAAATAGAATAAGGAAAATAGAACAGTTACCTCTTCCTATCCTCCTCTTTTAACTATGCCATCATTGCTCTTTTTCCTTATACCCTTCTGTCACGTTGAAAGTCTGTTTAAGACCTTGTTTGCTCCAGCACAGAATGGGTAAGGAAAGCAAATGTTTACATTGTAATGGGACACTGGGAAAGAAGAACTGCAAGAAATCACTGGGAATATAACGGCATCATTTCTCTGAGCAAGCCCTACCTTATCATCGGAGCAGTACCTTCAATTTCAATGGAAGAAGAAACTGCTGATTTAGTTTATATTAGATAGGATGTAGTATTTTTAATACAGCTGCCGCTAGGGAAGATTTTTGTTATAGTTTGAGCTTATACTTTGAAACACTGCCCTGTTTTTAATTTTTCATTAAACACAATGAAATTGCAATTAATGCTCTCTTTCTGTGAGCCACAAGGTCAGCTTGACACTGTGAATAGTTAAATCATCCTTGGCAAGAGTCTTATTCTGGCATAAATTCTGTAATGAGAAATCCACATTATTAGCATCATTTGAAATGTGAGTGCCCAGCACTTAATTTAGTACCATTTGTTTTTGCACTGAATAGTAATGCCTTTAATGCAGTCATTAGGGCTGCCTATGAGTTTAATTGGTTTGACATTAGACATTTTTCTTCTAATCATGCCTTTTAATAGATCTTCTTTTCAATAAACAAGCAATTGCAAAGTCTTCCCAGCTCTGTTTCTTCAGCTTCTTCGGCTCTACTGCTGCACGGATGGGAAAGACTCAATTCAGCTGGCTTCACACACCAGTCAGTAAAAATGCATGAACTGTCCCTAAAGGCCTTAAACCACATTTCATTGAAGAAAGCAGAAACACAAGATCTGGGCCTCTCCTCCTTAATGCTCCTTGGATTTTCAGTGATTGCCTAATTTAAGTCTTCAACACTAAGATCATCCTCTGATACTGTTACTTAACAAAACCTTCCTCTGAGGACCAAATTAGAAGTGCCACAAGGGACAGCTTATGGAGCAGAATGCTACTGACGATGAGTAAGGGTATTAGTCTCTGGCATTAGGCAGTTTGGGCCACTTTCTTATCTATGACTTGTGCTGCTCTCTTCCTATACCTGCAGCATCTGGCTCAGTTGTGGCTCTTGCGGTGCTAGGATATGTGAGTTTCTTTACTGTCTCTGGAGCATCTTTAAAGACAGAAGCATCCCTGGGTCAGTTATGGTCCACCCCTTATACTAGGAAGGAGGTCTGCTGGGTTTTTAATAGCCCTGTCTTGGCATATGCTTGCCCCAACTGACCACTGCTGCCACAGTGCAACCTGTTGCTCCATCTTCCCTGTCCCTTTCACCCACCTGCTGCATGGAGTAGTTCATGCAGCTCTGCAGAAGCTCTGTCACCCCTGCATGGTGGGGAGATGGCACAGGGAAAGAAGGGCAGAATGTTTCCCCTTACAAGTCCACAGATTTTTGTGGTCTGGTTGTATTGCCATATGTGCATTAAACATTAAAAGAATATATGGCTGGTATACTTAAAGCATTTAGTCTGAATTAGAGATAGGGTCCTCCAAAGTCTTTGTAGCTGTACTGGTCTCTTCATGAAATGTTGATGTGCTTTAAAGTTTTGTTAAGAGAAAAGGAAAGAACCAGAAGGGTTTATGTCCCCAAGGAAGCTTTAACTTAGCTATTATCCGTATCACACAAATATAAAAATTTGTGCTTCTTCCTTCATTCTGTACGTCAAAACAATGTTGTACACACCATTTGTCTTAAGGAATAAAATAATTAAATGTATATACTAAGAAAACAATGCCTCTTTTTTTAATTTGACTCTCACGAAATAGATGTGATTCTTTTGCATTCCCATGAACCACTAGTGTCTGGCCAACTAATTCATTCCTTGGTGACATGCTTTTAAATATATGTCTGAAATTGTTTGCAAAGTGAAAGTAACTGCTGTCTAGGTCAGTCCATCGGTGTTAAAATTGTTGTTTTCAAAAGGTATTTTCTGTTCAGTCTATACCATCTTCCAAAAGGTATTGACTACAGGAATGTGTGTGTCTAATCCAGAAATGTCCTGCCTGGGGTAATTTTTAATATTGCCATTAAAAATAACAGGAACAATATTGTATCAACTCTAGAGCCCCCTGAAGATGATAGAAATTGTAGGGTGCAAGAGCAGTTGGTAAAGTAAAATGTACTGGGAATGCAACACTCCACTGGACTCCATTGGCTGCCATACTTATGACCGCCACACCAGTGGGTTTTTAGACATTACGTCTGCCAGCCGATTCGGTTAGTAATTAACCAGTCTGACATGCATGCTCAAGCTGAATTCAGCAAAAATAGATGTGAATAGAAACAGCAATGGCATTTTTTTGAAAGTTGAAAATTACATTTGTGGGGTTTTTTTCAGTGGAGGTTTTTGGTTTTTCATCCATCTGGAAGCTGGTGAGGATACCCTCACGCTGGTGCCTGCCATGAGCTGATCTTACCAAGGTTTATTGGAGCTGTTTGACTGCTGCCAGTTGCAGCTCAGGGGTACTGGTGTGACATGGATCTGGCTCTTCTCCTTACCTGCCCTTCAATTCAATGCATCAAATACCCTCTAGTAGGATTTGGGGGTGGGGGAAGGGGAAACAGCTGGAGCAGGACCCAAAAACCAGCAGAATATTATTTTACCCAAGACCATTGTGATTTTAAAGGGAACTATTTCTTTGTTGCTCAGCTGGTCCTTAACAAGCTGCAATATGAACCTATGGGAAAGGCAATGTGGTTTACAAAGTGACTATGTCATACATCAAACATTCTTGATAAGACAGATGGTATTGGGATAGATTGTCCAAAAGTGCTGGAAGCATGTAAAAGCTCTGTACATGTGTTTTATGGACCCTGAGCACACATACAACTAAAGGCAAAGAGATGGTGTCAGTGAGTTATTGACCTCTGTGGAGCAGTGAGGAGCAATCACACAGTGGAAGCAGATGTTCCATGTATGCACGTTTGTAGGCTGAACTATGACACTTTTCTAGTTCTCTGATTTGTTTTGCGGGGTTTTTTTACTGTTCCTGCAACAATATCTTACGGAATTTTTTTTTCTTTGGTTTTGTCTTTCTTCTGGTCAATAAAAATTTTGAGCTAAAAAGCTTTAAATTTTCAAAACTCTTTATGCTCATGAGTGTGAGTGTGTGTAGCAAAGCTGAAAGACTGTGATAGCCCAGTGGATCTTATGAAGGTCCTCCATTAAATATGTCTTCTAATTCTGTTGACTTTTATATATTTTTAAATGTTATTATTAATTAGTGACTAAATAAGTTCTGCTGCTCAAACAAACTGACTCTGAATCAAGCAGTAAATCTAAACTGGGAGGATTTTTAAAGTATAAGTGGATGATGTCTGGGGTCTCGGCATCTTGGGCCTACGAATGGTAGCAATCCCTGTAGCAACAAAGATTAAAAGACAAGCTTTTATCAAAAAACAACTCTGGAAGCTTTTCTTGGGATAAGAAATCTCTGTATGGCCTTCAGTGAAGATCACTATTTTTTCACAATTCCTTCCATGGTCACATTACAGTATAAAAGATGAATGGAAGAGGTCAGCTTTAGGTAACAAAGCCACCCTTTGGCCAGCACACAGAGAAGGGCAGAGAGAGTCTCTAGGACTGAAGTACTCGCTGCTGTGGACACTAAAGAGCTCAGGTTTTTAGGAATCAGCATGTCATTCATATCCCTCTGTGGGTATCAACACAGCCAGGGAGGTCTGTATGATATACTCGGCTGTATAACGAAAGAGCAATGTCTTGACACATTTCCCAGTAGGCACTGCTAAATGAAGCTTGCTGTTCTAGCCCCATCCTTCCCTGCTCCCCAGCTGGGGATGGTGGAAGAGCCCTTGCTGAAAGACCCTGCCCCATGGGAAGCCCTACTGGTCCCCATACCAAGGTCCCAGGGAAACAGTGGTCCACACTCTGTCCTGACAGTTTTAATCATATATGATGCTTTTTTAATCCAAGCACATCTAAACCAGGGTGTCTACACCCTTTCAGGGACCACACCTGCAAAGCAATTTACCTTTGCTCCCTCTTTTACCATTCCCAGCAAGCTCCCCAACCTCCCCATCAGCTGCTTACTCCAAAATGTCCATGTGGAAAATGTATGGAAAAGGTAATACTGAAAGTACCTGTGTTAATTTAACCCATCACATATTGTGATTTCACAGGTGGAAGTCAGCATTGCACGATCAAGTAGCTCCAGGCACTTTTCAAGCTGTAGATGCTTTTCAGCCATTTAGGGAACAATTGCTGTCAAACAGCAGGAGGCAAGGTTGGGTTTACTAAGCGGTGCAATATGTGTTCCTCATTGAAGAATCTCACAGCACGAGAGCAAAAATATGAGTATATTTTAAGTACGATCATATAATTGATGCTACATGTATATTACGTATGACAGCAGCAGTGTATAATGCTACTTAAGATCCATCCTAAGGTGGATTTTGAAGCCATCTCAAACTATTTGAAAGTCATAAACACCACACAGGGAGACAAATTACCTAGGGTAGTGTAATACACTTATAACAAGGAGAACTAGGATGCAATGGAACAAAGTAAAATTCAGGGTACATATCAGGAAAATTTTCCTAACAGCAAAGTCTATTAGCCTGTGGAATAGCATCCCAGGGGAAGTGGTGGAAGCCCCACAGCCTGAGTCATTTAAAGCTAGACTAGAAAACATTCGAGAATAATCCTGAATTGGCAGAGAATAATCCTGCACTGGCAGGGAGATGGAAAAGATGACCTAATAGGTCTTTTCCATCTCTAGCTTCTATGATTCAACCAAGGTATGCTGCTGTGTGTTATGTATCGGGGCATGCCCAGCCCATTAACTCCAAGTTCCACTTCAAAGTGGAAATCTTGAAATTTTACTTTGGCTGCAACTAACTTTGCCATTTCAGCAGACAGTGAGAGCTTTGTGTTCTTAAGGCATTTGTTCATTTTTAAGGCCTGCATAGAGAATGAGAATATTAACAATAAATTTAGAACAAGTTGTGGTTTCTTTTAAACAAGAAGGATACTTTCTGTTCCTTTTGATATTTCTTTTTCTTTTTTTTTCCATCATGATACTGTAAGAGGCAGCCCTCTGACCAGGTTTCAGTTCTTTCTATATAATTCCACATCTGTTCCCATCATTATCATGTTCGAGTATCTGATGCATATAGTGTTGCAGGGAGCAGCACTTAGTTCATAAGCAGGCCTGAACCTTGCAAACGAATGAGAATTTGTAGGCATAAGAGTCCACATATAACCTTGCTGTTCCCACAGCTGTGCCAGTTAAATATGGACACTCAATGGATATGACTCTCAACTTGGTATAAATTACTGCAGGTCTACCCACCAAGGAGCTGGTGTGTTTTTATGGCAACAGTGTGACTTTTGAAGTGCTGCTGCTGAAACACTCTGAACGGATCCTCTAACTGGTCAAGTTTACTTTGCATCACTCAGCACAATGCAAATGTCATCTGCCTCAAAATGGCTTGTGGGGCACGTCTCCTGCCAGGAAAGCTCTGCACTTTCAGAAAACTGGCAAATGCATCACGGCTGCTTCCCAAGCCCTCTACAGAGTCGGGGAAGGGTCAGGGCCAGAGCTGGTATTAGTGAGCAGAGCTCCTCTCCCTGTAACACTCATGAGGTAGCACAGCTCTTCACTCCGGACCAGTGGGGCATGGAAGAGCCAAAGCACCTAGTTCATCTAGTCTTGTTGTTGAATATACTCTGATATTGTAAGAAATGACCCCTTTAACATCTGTTCCTAAGGAAATGGGTTCAATGCCCAATCTGGCTTCAGGTAATTCTCTCTATTGTAAGGTGACAGGAGAAATCCAGTGCCCCAAAGACCTGATTTTATCATGGTCTTCAGCTTGGCAAAGAAAGAAGGGTAAGTTCTGATACTGAGGCTGGCCTTATTTGACTCAATATAAGACACTTATTTTTCTTGGTGAGACCAACTCACCATGGGAAAACACTTATCCAAATGCTGTGGGTATTACTTAAAATTCCTGACATCAAAACTGGACAGCTTCCTAGTTCAAATCACAGTTACCTCAAAAGTGTGTCTGCAAGGCTGCCTTATGCTCTCACCCTTGTGGAATCCATGAGCTGTGTGAGTGTGAGGACACTTAGCAATTATTTACAAGACTGACTGTGTCATGCTGGAGGAGTGAATACCCTGATACTTCTCTAAGCATCCAGAACTTCATTTCACTCTTCTCAAACTGTACGCTTAACAAGTGACATCTGGCTCTTCTTGTCTTAATAGCACACATTTCTCTCTGTCCTTTTCCAAGGAGGCTTTTATTTTTTGGAATAGCTTTACTTAAATCACAACATTTAAACATCCAAAAAGTATTGCTTCTGATATTGCCTGAGGGAAAAATGGATGAAAGAGAGGCTAAACTAAAATGAAATCATCTCTTTCGGGAAAAATACGTATCAGTTTAGAGGTGTGCTTCGGCAAATTACTGCACAATCTTCCCCTTCACTCTTTCCCTGCTTCTTTTTTCTGTCACCATCCCTTCTAATTTCCTGTCAACTTATGTCAAATTCAGACTCTATTTCTTTTTGCAGTAGAGGCCTTGCTTGTTTATAGGATGCTTGACACAATTCCAGATACTCAGTATCTATCTAGAGGAAAAAGAAGAGGGAAATAACAACTATCCCAGGAGTGTTTGTTTGAAAATGTGTATTTAGCACCTGCTGGTATTTAGCATGCTGGATCCAGTGGGGAGCCAGGTGAGGAGTTCAAGCTCATAAAGAAAATTTTAAGTCCATGCATAAACATTACATCTGGCTCCCTGTTTCTTCACCAGATATTTCAATTGCTATTAAGGGTGGGATTTTTTTCAACCTCTTCTAGTTTTGGCAGTGACTTCAGTGGGAGAGAGGTTATTCCAGCACTGAGCGCATTTGGAAAATCTCACCTTAAATAATCAAATACAATTTAGATATCCAAGGTATTATCTGCCACATTCAACATCAGCTGCAAGTGGATCAAATATAAGTCCAAAATAGGAAATAGTAATCTGGCACACAGCCTGCTCTCAAAGCAACCTTCAGTGCCAGGCCTTGCCTTAACTCCAGATGCCAGGTCAGGAGTGGTAACGCAATATCATTTGGGTCTCAGTGCTACAGGATAAAAGCTTCTCCATGTGTTGAACTTCTACTGTTTAACCTACTGAGGCTGGAAATAAGTACTTGTTAATGTTAGAGCAATAACTTGCAGCTTTTGCATGCAAGAAAATTTAACAACATTAACATTTAGACTTTAAACTATTTATATGAATCAATGATGCTTTTGGGTGTGAAAGAACTGCTTAAGTTAAGGCAATAGCATATACTTTTAAAGTCTGGAAAATTATACATAGAACCAGCATCTTTCCTGAACCAGAATCAGTTGCAATTACAATGTTATGGCACTAGATTGGACTCTGATCATGCTACAGGGTAAGTCAGCAGTTACTCCTAAAGAACTTTGGGCAAAACCAAAATTGCAATGAGTGTCATATATTCCTGCTTGCAAAATGCCTCTGCAAAATTTTTGTTGTGCAGACCATTGTTATCAGACAAGATGACTTAGGAAGGAAGAGCACAGAGTATCCTCATTTTTAATTGTAATCCTTACTCCTAATTAAAAACCGTGAATAGTGGTTTCCATAATAGTAATGTATGATAGCAAACCTTTATTAATATAAATACTTCATTGTTCAATGAGGACACACACAAAAAAAATTGACACTTTGGCAGTCATTCAATGTTTTGGGGATCTATTTTATAAGATATTTTACTGATGAAAATGTGTCTTAAAGCCTTAGCAATATGTTTGGCTTTGGTCTTTGGCAGCAGAAAAGCAAGAAACTGAAAGCCAGAAATGTCCCCAGAGTGTTCATCTATATTCCTGCTGTAGGTCTTCAGAGTTCTCCTTTTACAGACAATTGGGAAAAAGTTTCAGTGGCTGTTTTCTGATACATTTTGATTTGTATATGAGCAAAGCTCATGTTTCTACTGTCAGACATTCCCATGTTTTATCACATTTTTCTTAAATGATTTTCAAGAAATTGCATTAACTCTTCAAGTTGACAGAAGTAAATGTTGGAATGACAAAAGTTTAACATGGGTTTCACAGGTATCACACCATTTCTGGGGAATTTTGTGTTGACTAATAGAAAAACAGAAGGGGAGAATCACTTATAGTCCAAGTACATTTTACTTTGATGTGAAGTTTATGGAAGACATCACATACAGCTGCAGAGAATATTTGAAGATATGAATATACATTAAACTTGAAAATTTCTATATCTGAATATGTCTGAAAATAAGGACACATTAGATAGCATCCTAATTAAGCACATTATGAGGAAACCTACCACTTTCGTTAAAGCTTAATATAATAGTGTGCTAACAATGAATGAAAAAATAATAATTATGTGCATTGAATCTATATTAGAAATCTTCATCTCTGAAACAGTTTTCCAGTATTTACTTAGGAGAATAGCTTTCTGTACTACTTGTGGAAGTTTGTCCAAAAATTGAGGTGCGTTTACTATAGTAAAAAAATCAAGAAAAGGAACAAGCTCTCAAGAGTCACCAAAGCAAGTGCAGAAAGTGCAATGGGTCAAAAGTCAGGAGAGCTCATCCTGATTTTAACTCTGCATTGATGCAGTGATTTGGATTCTCCGACACGTATATTAGAATTTGGTGGGCAGGTCCACAAACAGCACTTATGTTTGTTCCCACTCTGGTAAGACCTGTTATATTTTCCTGAGTAAGTCCTATGGCTGTGGTGTAACTATTCTTTTTGGTTGCTTATGGGTTTACTGGTTAAATTTTGTGCCAGAAACTGTCTTCCACCATGACATTCAGGTTTCTCACACCTGATTGCCTAATATAGTTACGCACTGTTATTCAAAATTCTGCTTTAAATAGTTTTTCTTTCTCTCTTTTTATTTTATTTTATTTTTTTTTTATTCCTAAATTAAAATCTAACTAGCTAATGGCTTGGATGAAATTGTCTGGCTCTTTTGTTTGACTTTCTGATTTCTGTTTTTTGACCTCTGCTCTTTTGGGAACATTAGTGCTGAGTAAATTATTGCAAGACCACTCTTCCAGTCTCTCTTCCACATGCAGTCACCCAGGACCTTAAAGCTTGTACCATTACAGGAAAGGAGCTTAGTGACATCTCTTTCATTAACAACAAACAATACTTTAACTAATAAGGCATGTGCTTACTCTTACCACTCTGTTTCCATGTTACACCTTTTCCTCTCACACTTCTGTTTATTCCTTGGACAATATATTCTCTGCAGCACTGTCTTTCCCTGTGTTTTGAAAACATCTATGTAATTTTTTTCACTCCTGTAATAGAGAGAATTAATACTTCTTTTTCAGAAGTAAAGGAAGAGTGTTGGGAAGACAGGGAGGAGAAGGCTATTTCTGTGTGCTGGAGTGGCTTGCAGCCTGTAACAGATGTTCTTGCAGCAGCTGAGAAGAAACTAATAGCTCAACAAAGAGGTATTTAACTTCACACTACATATGCTTGGACAATAGGGCCTTAGGCTTCAAGCCTCCAGATACTTGCATGCATTTAAGCAAAACATTCCAAAGGATGCATTACATATAATTTGAGTGCCAGGCAGAATGATACACAACCTCAGGCTTCCCTTTTGTAAAAGCTGAAGTAAGTATTAATACTCAGATGTTCATGCCAAGGGTGCAGAGGTGAGAAATAGTAGGTGACTGGATAAGCTACCTAGCACAATAAACTCCATTCTGAGTAGGAAAAAATATGTCCTCTGGAAAACACCAATTGTGCTAAAATCTGCTGGGCCAGCTTGCTATTTGTAATAGCGGCCTATAAAGAGTCTTAAGATTTTCTTTCTATTCTGGTGGTAGCTTGGGACAGGACAGTTTGAGCAACATCCAAGTGGGTGAAGGCAGGAATATGCTCATCAGCATTTCTCGTTAGGACAGTACGTTACTGTCAAGTTTTGTCCACTCTCTTCCAGAAGACACTCCCTTTCACTTGTCTTGCACCAACAGCGTGAACTTTTCACAAATACAGAGCAAGGTTGTGGGCAGAGGAGGGGACTGCAGCTGTGCAGAAGACAGAGTGGTGCTGACAAATTCTACAAGGTCTATGCCACAGCACAGAGCTGTGACATTGTCCATTGCTCCCTGCCTGAGGATTTGGCTGTGTAGGAGCCTAGCTGTGGAAATGTGCATCTGTGCAATGCCCTTTGAAAGCAGTAATCACGGAAACCCTACTGTATCCTCAAAAGGTTCTTCAAATAGCGGTTATCTTGTGTTTGGGTGTTTTGCTTTTTTTTTTTTACTCTGAATGTAAAACATTTTAAAAAGTAATTCCCTATGAAGGCCATTTACTTACAAGAAAAGTCTTGTATTTTACTTTTATAGAAAACATATAAAAGTACATGATTTCACATTTTTGCAGAAAGTACGATATAAAATTACAAATAACTTTATGGGAGCAATGCATCTGAGAGGAAAGTTTACATGAGGGCACACAAAGGGTTACAAGCACAGGTCCCTAGTCATTTGAGTGAATAGCTTGTGACATTTGGCTGTAAAAATGTGAGCTGACTAAATACCTAAATACCTTAATTTATTAAAGTCAACACAATTATTGACTTTCAAAGTGTATCAGCTGGCAGATGATATGTAAAGGGAATCCCATTATGTCTGAAGAATATCTTCCAGCTGGCGTGATGGCATCCATGACATAATGCTTTCTACCTGAAAGAACTGAGAAAGTGGAAAAAAGGAAGGTCCTCTCTGTCAAAGCCATGAAAGAAGGGCAGTGTTACAATGGAAAATAATATCAAAATGGTTAAAAAAGCACTGAATTCTTTCCATCGCACAGATTTCAGTAATCATGAATCATACTATTGTGCAAACATACATCTGGCATTATTTCTTTCAGTACTGAATGCCCACATATGTCTGAGTATATGACACTCCGTGCTTGTCAAAGGTCCTCAAACTTTTTATAACACGTCTGTTCAGTGACAGCACAATTGGGTAAAGAATAAGCATAATTAACAAAGGCATGTTTAATATTGTTTTTTGATTGCCTTCTATTAAAATAGGATCTCAAGAAAGCATGACAACGCTAACAATCGTAATTACCAGCTTAGCTGGACACACTGCAAATGTTGGACGAGAAAGAGAGATCACTTCCAGGTGCAACAGGGGATTGCATTTCTTACTGATTCTGGGTGAAGAAAACTGAGGTTGCATGTGTTTCAGAAAAGCTGCATGCAAAACTATAGTGAATTTCCTGAAATAACACTGAAACCAAATGTCTTTGCAAGTTTATGTTTTTAATGAGTACAGGAAGGCAGCAGGAGTAATTTTTGTGAGCATATTGTGTTACTTATTCTCTACGCAATGACACAATAAAAAGATTGAACAGCTCCAGCCTTAGTGTAGGCAATATGCAATACTTCAATAACTGGTTCCCTGGAAGTGTTCTGGAAATTTCTTAATTATAGACAGGGGCAAGGGTAACTAAAGGACTTACAGACCATTTGAAGGATAATACCCGGTTCCTATACGCTAACACCTAGTACAAGACTTCTGGGGATAAGGGATGGGGAAAATATAAACCTCATGACCACATGTCATAGCAAATAAAAGTGGCTTAGAGGTGAAGGAGCAGGATGGAAAAGATAAAGTCCTATTAATGATAATTTTTATTTATGTATATATCTATCAAATACGAATTGTGAAGTCAGCAGGGATGACTAGAAGTTTCTCAGTTGTATGGAGGCACTCAGGTTTCTGCTGGTGTCCCAGGGAGGAGATGGGTGGAAGTAAGGACATGGAGGAGACAGAGGTAGTCCACAAAGACATGTGGGGATATGGGTTATGGAGGAATACTCTTTTGCTCAGATTTCCTCTTTTGTTCTCCTTGAATCTGCTGCACAGGCCCTTCAGTCTAGGCTCCCTCTGTGCATGACCTCTTCCTCATCTTTTGGCCTATCACCATCCCTGCCATACTGTCCCTTCCTACATGTTACCTTCTGCCTGGGCTTCCTAACCAGCCCACAGGGCAGAGAAGGAAGTGGGAGAGGAAAGGTAAGGGAAGCTGTGTCATAGTGTCCTGATGTCTGAGCAGTATTTGGATGGAGAAGAGGTGGAAGGAGTGTGGGTACAGAGAAAAAGACGGGAGAAGAGGGGGCAGCAGTCTCATGGGAGTTCAGCCAAGCCACCCTCCCTGCTCTTTGCCCCTCATCAAGTGCAGAAGCAGCAGAGTTTGAGGGAAACGCACACAGAGGCATGCTCCTTCAGCATAACCCTTTCTTATTGGGTAGGCTACATATAGGTGCCACGCTTGACGGCTACCTTCTTCACTAGCAGACAACACTGCCTAGTGAGGTTTCATGTTTTCTGAATGCCTTTTGGGAGTACTGCACCACCCTGTAGCTGAAGAACAGCAGTGCAAACATCAGGCCGCTGTATCTGTCAAGGAGCCTGGATATGAGCTGTAGCTTGTCTGCTAGGCAAGTCCCTTCACTCTTCTGTTTCCTGTCTTTGTTTTCACTTGCCAAGTCTGTCCAGACTGATGTGCTTCTGAGTCAAGGACTGCATGCTAGCGTAGTCATCTTGGTTCAGGCTGGGATATTGTTGGAAAAAAAAAAAAGACATTATCCAGCCTGAATAAAATGTATACAAAGCAAGGAGATGTGGTTCCCCCCTCGCTGTCATCAGTCAGAACTGGGGTCCATCAGCTGAAGTCCTTGCCATGTTGAGCAGATGTAGGTAGGAATTAGTCACTGAGATAACAGGGATTTAGCCTATACAGAGCTTTGTAGAAGAGGAAAAAGCCTCTTGAACTGGACCTTGATTGCCATGGCAGGCACCGTGTCATGGGGAGAACACTTGTGTATGTTGAGTTCCTGACAGGGGCTCTGCTTCGCCCCTCACAGCTGCACTTGCAAGGAAAGATTGATTGTGTGTGTGTATTTTACACATTAATACAATGTAAGAACAGCCTGTGTCATGTTCCAGTACCTCAGGAGATAACAGATTGCTTTTGCCAGATAACCAGATAAACCAGGGTGCCTTAGGTAACAAAAGATAATACGTTAGGCAGTAAATCATCCATAGACAAATCAGGTAAAATTAGATATCCATTAACAAGTGTGTTTGGCATAAATTAGCCAAGTTAATTTTAAGATACACTGTTAACTTTAATTTACAGCCATAAAGTGTTATTTTCTCATCCAGTATTTATATGCTGTCTGAGGTTTACTGACTGCTGACCAAGGAGACGAATACATAAACTTGCATATGTATAGCTACAGGATTTGTCCTGCATACTGTCCCAAGAGTGTTTTAATCCTTCTTCTGTTTCTTTCTCTTTAAAAAAAAAAGTCTGTCACAAGTTGACAAAACTCTGTGCATTGCTGGAAATTCCTCACTTGGAAAGCTGTCAAAAGTATACTCATTCCCACTGAAAATCCTTCTGGGCTGAGGAGGATGGATTTCCCTGAAGGTAACGAATGCTGAGCCAAAGTCTAACTCTACCAAAGAGAGATCACATTAACATAACTCTTTAAAAAAATTTTTACATGAAGAAATGTACCTAATGTGTCTATGTTGAGAAATTTGTGTTAAAACAAACAAACAAAAAATTACTTTGAAAACTTGAAAAACTCTATAAATGAAAATTTCCAAAGAGCAAGATATAGTGTTGCAGGATGGGCTATATTTGTGTATTATCTCCACTCCACAGGACACAGCCAGGAAAGCTCCACAGCGTGTTGTGAAACCCATATTGTCAGCAGTTCCTAAAGGTTCCCAGTTATTCAAGGCCCTTCGTTTCTGGAGCAGAAGAATTCAAATTCTGTTGCATGTATTACTGTGAAACAGATCGTAGTTCCTGCAGAGCCACAGATTTATTAATTGGCTGCAGAGTTTTAATTTTATTTGTAGAGTTTTGTGCTTTTAATAAACCTTATGGTCTGATTCTCAGTGCTGTAACAGTTGCAGTATTAAGCAGACACAAGGCATGTCTGAGTACCCACTACAGAGCCAGGAGCAATGACCATGGTAATCCAGCTCTGAATTCTATACATGCTAGTGTATCAGTGCGTTTATCTATACACATACATCTGTATCTATTTCTACCTCTAACTCTACCTCTATATCATCTATATCTATATCTAATCTACACATATATATAAGTACATCTCCACTACATGGTTTGCAAAAGCAAATGTGACTATGTAACTATGGTGCTGAGATCATTAGGTCTTTGGAAAGGTCTAGACAAAGAGGTCAAGCAAAAATGTAAAATTCCACTGACTCCTTAGATACCTCTGTCCCTGAACCATTAACGTCTCACAGCCCAAAGCAATGGATGTGGTGATTTTGGACAGGAAGAAGTATGGTGCTGCAGGCTATTTTTAGATACACAACTGTAAATACGTGAAATGTAGCACAGACAGGACACCAGGCTGGTGCTGGTCTCTTCTCTCAAATTAGTAATGATAGGACGAGGGGAAATGGCCTCAAGTTGCGTCAGGGAAGGTTTAGATTGGATATTAGGAGGAAATTCTTCACTGAGAGGGTGGTTAGGCAGTGGAACAGGCTGCCCAGGGAGGTGGTGGAGTCACCGTCCCTGGAGGTGTTTAAAGAACGAATAGATGTGGCGCTTGAGGAGATGGTGTAGTGGTTAGAGATATGCCAGGAGAAAGGGAAGAGTTATTAGCAAAAGTGAGGAGCACTCTGTTTTTCCTGATGCAGTGTTAAAACCCATGCAGTATTTGTGTTCCCAGACATTAACTCAAGTATCTACTCACAGTCCAATCGCTCACTACAATTATCCAAAGAGGCCTCACCTGAAGAGTTAAATTGCTGAGTGCCATCTATATAGGAGCTGAAATACGCACTTTTGGAGTCTGCATCTGTCTAGTAAATAGCCACAGGAGCTTTTTCATCGCACTTTGGGCTATGAAGATACACAATGCCTTCTCTCCGCCCGAGCATTTCTCTGATGACTAGTCACTTAATTCCATTAGCAATTAATATCAGGCACTCTCCCATCTGTGGCTGCAAAAATGAAAATGCTATTACTTCAGGCAAGCCAAAGGTAATTGGGCCTGAATAGGGGTGGGGGAGGGCACGTGTCAGGGAGGGAATTTTATGATCCTTGTTTTACTTGATGGTCTTTTCTGCTCTCAATTTCTTTGGTTGTGGCATTTAAAAGGGCAAGCCAGTTGAGCTTTAAATCAATCCTTTGTTATTATTAACTTGCAAATCCATTAAGGATTTCACACCTTTCTTGCTTTTCAGTGAGGGCATTAAACATAAACCCCGAAAGAGCAGACTTTTCAGGATCCTCCAGCAAATACCAAACCAGACAATGTTAACACTACTGTGCTTCTCTTCATACAAAGCCATTCCATTGCTGTGTTTCAAACTAATTGAATGTTTATCTGAAAGCCTTCATTATGCTAATATTGATAGGATCCATCTCAATGCCAGCTTCTATGGAGATGACTCATTTTAATCTAGGTTGTTGAAGAGCTCCACTGCACTGTAATATGAATTTAATGACAGAAGGCCTCAATTAAATCTCTGAGGTTTCCAGGAACATCTTCGGGTCTTCAAAAAGTTATTATCTCCTAACCATGTTGATTGGCCAATGATATTTTAAAGGCAACCTTCTCCCCCGCCTCATTAAGGCCTGAACAAAATTGATATCAAAACAAATGGTGGTTAGTGAATCAGCCTTTCTGTAATGACAGCAAGAGTTAATGGAGTTTGGATGTCTTGATTTTAGTATGTCCTTTGAGATTAATCTTCCTTTTTCTCCTGACTTTGCCACTTCAATGTTGACCTTCCCGTGCTGTCATTATACTTACCCTTCTTTCCTTTCCCTGTACTCATACAACCATGTGAGTGTTCCCATTAAGCAGGTACTCCTCACTGGTATACATCCTGAGAAGATTTTGTGCATCTGGGTAACTGCCTGAGTGGGGTCTGCAGTGACAAAAGGGGATCCTTGACCCCACTCGTCTTGAGCTCCAGAGTCTAATTACTAAAACCTCCTGCTCTTAATGCTTACCCCTCTGATTCATTGGAACAAGCGTGGGACATTCAGACCTATCTTCTGCTAGCATGGCTCTTGTGAAGACAGTGGATCTGTGCCAGAAGAAAATTCCAGAAGTATATATAATATATATAAAGTATATATAAAATATCAGGGACGATTAGGTCCTTTCATTTGACCTCCTTTACAAACTCAAGGACAGAAAAGAGCCTAAATATTCCTATTATTGATGAACACAATGCTCAAACAGCAACACATCCTATCTGAGGCCAAAGGTAATGGAGAAACCCAGTAAAGATTCTCATACTTTTTCAGTTTTTAATTGGCCTCACTATTGACAGCTGATCCTTATTTTTAAGGGTTTTTTTAGATAAAAGTACTGTGTCTTCCTAACCTAAATCAAGGTGCTTCCTCCCCCTACAGTTATTTCTACATTATTGCCAAATCACATCTCAATCAGCTTTGTGTTTAGCAGAACGAATTGCACTCCTTCAGTCTCCCACTTTAATGCCCGATGGATATAATTATAACATGCAAAAATAGCATTCCTTTAACATTTCTGTGTCAATAAAACATGATGCTTCACAACTTCATGTGCTTCACAACTACTGTAATTTTACATCAAGGATCTGAAATTTGCCCTGAGACTGCTACATTTGAAGATGAAGTCAGCTACAGTTTCCTCTCAACATTAGAGGGATTTGTCTTGAAGTCGAAAAATTCCCAGACAAGCTCTGCTGGCTGTCACTCCTTGCCCCACACAACACCAGCTAATGCAACTGCTTGCATTCAAATGCCAAATCCCTTATTACTGTGCTCACAACCTGTGGCAGATATGAGAAATTCCACGTCAGTCAAGAGAAATAGGAATAAATGCCTTGTCACCATTGAAAGCAAAGTTGTATGAATTCAAATTCTTTTACAAAGGCTAGATTCATGTATAAGTCAAATTGAATAAAATATTTATCGCATCCATCTGCATTATACACACATCTTCCAGGAGTTATACTACCTTAAACATATTTGTCACAGTACTTCTAACATATGCTGGACTTTTATATCAGTAACGATATCAGAATAGCATCAGATTATCATCAAACACTATCAAACCTGTGGATCTTTATTAGACATTGCCAGAAATAACTTAGTTTCCAAAGATATTGCAAGCATGTAGCTTTCTTTAAGAAGCTGAGTGGATTTAGCCATCCTCATAATCAAGCTTTGCGTAAATATAGATGTGGCACCTAGATAGAGACATGATGGGCTTGGCTTCTACTCAGCCCTTGGGTGGGAACTTGCATAGACTCTTCAAGTTGTATCTACACTTGTGCTTACTGAGAAGCTGCGTGGTCCCAGCTCATTCAGTTACTGTCACAGTCCAACAGCTGCTAAATACAACCTGCATTTCCTATACATAGGCAGCAAGTTTCTTCAGAGCTGCCAGGATCTGGAGGAGCAGCAGTAGTCTAAAGCAGCAGGATCAGTGCTCAGAGTGCAGGTTTGGTGATGCTTATTACCAAGAAGTCTCAGTCATGACCCAGTAACAATTGCTCAGTCTGTGCAGAAACTTGTCTGCATCTCTTGTTTGTCTATCAACTGGCTTACTTGAAACATGTGGGAGAAAAGGTCCTCAAACCAAAAGCTGTAGGAGCAGTCTAGCTGCAATTCTCAGTACACATATTTGAAGGAGCACCAATGATCGCTTTTTGCCTTTATGAATTGGACTGGCATGGACCGGAGCATGAAACAGGCCTCACTCCTTAATGGCACTTTGAAATTGCTGTGAACAGTTTCAGCACCCTTAAGAGCTTTGGGAGTTTCTAAATCTGTGCGTCTGGAATATTTGAAGTTACTAGAGCAAAAACAGCCCTAAAAACTTCTCAGACCAAACAGCTGCTAGCTGTCATGCTCCCATATTTTTGAAATGGTTCTGGAGACCACTTATAATCAGTGCGTTGCAGTTTGCCATGGAAAGCAGGCTATAATTTAGGAACTACAATGCCTAAGCTAACAGATATTGGCTGGTTCCTCCATTAATTCAGCATAGGTGCTCTTGTGGCGCTGAAGAGCTTAACAGGGGCAGAAAACAGAGTATTATCCTGCCACCCGCAGAGATGATAAATATCTTTTAGAGAATGATAATTCGACCTCCTCTTACCCCTTGGAAGGGGGCTCTGGCAAGAGCGAATCGAGCACGTTGTGAACACAACATATTGTGAAGGCCAGCAGCTAAAGCAAAGGTGGGAGCTCCAGATTTCTTGGGGCTGTTGAAAGGCTGTCAAGGGAAGGGGAAAGCCAGCACCAGTACTCAGGGCTGGAATCTTTCCCGGGAGAGCAGAGGCTGGATGTTTTCAAGTTTGGAGCCATCAATCTGTTTTCCTAGCAATTTAAAAATGACTCCACATAAGCATAAACAACAAGCTGTGAAAGGACATCATGAGAGCAGAACTGAAGATTTTTTGCTCTGAAGTTAAAGATTCTGGGTAGCTTTTAAACCAAGACTTTCATATGCACTCGAGGTATTCAGCATTCTGAGCAGCCTTAAATTCTACTGTTACTTATTTACATTGCTTCACAGGAGATACCAGGTATCCTGTGGCACAGGAAAAAATTTCTGCCCAATAAGCTCGGAAAGGCCTACATTTCTAGAAGAGTCCCCACGAAAATCAGATCCCTTCACAGCGACCCAAACTGTGCAGACCAAAAAGCCTTTGTGCAACACCTTCGGCAACTTTGAGACAGCAGCAGATGCCTTACCACATCAGCTCATCTTTCAAGAGCCACTGTACTGCAATGGGGCCTTACTGGTGCAGCCGGTGCCTCATAGAGAACAAACTGGTAGTTGTGCCCTGTGGGCTGTCCATTCTACAACTGATGCATCACTGAACTAAACAGGGTCGGATCCATTCTCATCAGAAGCAAGCAAGGCTCACCCAGCTCTGGCTCTGGACTGGCTACCCATAGGCACGTATAACCTTGGTCACAGGAGCTTCTCTCTGTGTCTTCAAGCAGCAGTAAATAAAGTCACCCTCCATTGTAAGTTACTGCACTTGCTACGCTGTAGTAAGAAGCACAGAAAAAAGAGGCCACACAAAAGGTTCAGTGGCTGAGCTACCAGAGCTGTTATGTTCCAACTCCCAGTCCAGCAGCACAATTTAACATGTCACGCAACCAATCAGGTGAAACCAAGTGTTGGGAAAAACCCACCTGCTCTGATAAAACACCCATCCAGAGAGATTTCTTGGAGAAACTCTGACTCACCACTAGAGTAGTTCCTCCAGACCCCTGTGAGGCTCTCCTTGCACTCCACAAGTCAGATTAAGATCTCAGTCTTTTCATCCCAGATAAGTACCCTGCATCGAGCTGAGGCTGATCTCTTTATGGTCTCCCCAAAGAGTTGCATCACAAAGCATACAAAACCAGATTTATGCCTCAGAATTCACAGCACAGCTTCTGATCTATTAGCAGAGCAAGTCACCAGCCCAAGCACCTGTATTTTATGAAACCAGCATCAACAGAACAGCCAGTTACACCAGTCACCCTGCAAAGCATGCCTGTGTATGCCGGCCACATCTACCCGGATCGTGGCTTGGATACCACCTGCAGAACAAGACCTACTGAACATCAACAGAGCAGTTGACAATGCTGCCAGATCTCCCAATTATATCATAAATATTACAGATTCTCCCTCCCCCCTCCAAGAGACTTTACAATTGATTTGATGAAAAGTAGTTAGGTGGCTAATTATTATCAGAACCAGGAGGAAAAGTCAGTCACTCCTGTTCATGTTCCTGCAATTCTCACATTCAGCTTTCTTTAAAATCATCGCCTCTTCTGAGCACTTAGCTGCAGAAAGACGCTTGCAAGTGGCATATGTTTACACTGAAAGAAAAGAAACACTGGGGTTCCCTTTGCCAGTCAAAGCCCCTAGTCTCATTATCTGATGCCTTAGCTGATGATTTTCAAACAGCTTTGCTGCGCGGCTCCTGAAGGTTGGTAGCACAGTAACGCGGACCACAGAACAGGGGAAATAGGAGCACCCCAAATCTGCAGCAAAACTATGCTTTAAGCATTGGCTAGGCATGCTTTTTTCCCTCCCTAAAGATCACAGGGCATACTAATAAGGATGACCTGAAGTGGCCGCGCAAATGCCAGACCAGTGATCACACTACGGCCTCTTCCCCTCTACTTTGATGGCTGAACACACCAAAACACAATGCACACATGCACTGATGATCAGCAGTTCCTACACACGAAACAAGTCTGGTTTGGAGGTGAAATTCTCATGCCTTAAGGTGCTACTTGGCACATGTGACACCCTGTGCAGCAAGAACTGTCTATATACTGCTTTAATCTCTACAGTAATATAATCCTTTTAATCTTATTTTTTCAGTGCTTCTTCCTTGTGCTCAAAGACAGGTGACTGTACATACATTATCGCTTTTTAGATCCTTTGACTAACTGTCATTTCCCCTTCTGAAGATATATTCGTTACAGTCAATGCCTACCAGCCAAATGGAGAAGCAGTGTTTGATTTTTTTTTAAAGCAGCTGGAATGTTCTCCTTTTGCTTTCTTGTTGTCACATCAGCCAACCTCTTGATATAATCCAGAATAAGCACGAGCCGCAGCACCAGTTCACAGTAAGCATCTCTGGGGAATGACTTTCGGGCATCTTCTTGCCTAAATGTTGATAGCATCCATTCCTTTTTAAGATCCCAGTATTTGAAAAGTAATTTCAAGCCTATGAAGCATTCCCAGGAACGCTTGCAGCATTTTTACAATCATCAATTAGACTGTATCACAGCATTGTAGATCTTTTCCTCATGAAGGCTGTAAAAGCAGTTAGGTTGCTTGTCTATGGTCAGATAGTAGATTTGTATCTGAAAAGGGAATGGAGATTCAGGGCTCTGTGTAGGAAGATATTGGTATTTTCGTATTTTCATTTTTTACATTGCCACCTTTCCATAAGGAAACAAAGACTACATCCACACTGGCTTTTTTTTTTTTTTACCTTTCATATATATATATACATACACACACAAAGCAGGCCATAAATATCACAGGGGAATTTGAATTGTTTTGAAAACATTTACTCAGAAGCAAGGGGACTGCAGACACCTCGGTGTGCTGCCAGCCTCACAGAATCATTATGGTTGGAAAGGACCGCCAGGGTCATCAAGTCCAGCCTCTGTCCCAGCATCTCTCTAACCACTACACCATCTCCTCAAGTGCCACATCTATTCGTTCTTTAAACACCTCCAGGGATGGTGACTCCACCACCTCCCTGGGCAGCCTGTTCCAGTGCCT